>CM055205.1:10369040-10438718 GCA_029224185.1 Karalla daura | reverse complement strand
CCCCATTTTCATGTTTCTCTCCACATTGAGACAAAAAAAACTCAATAAGGAAACGATCAGTTTCTATTAGCCAGTTGTTTTTCCGCTTGTCGTGCTGAATGTTCTTGGATACCTGCCGCCGCGGAGCTCCGTGGGAGTCTGAACTGGGAGCTCTGGGACGTTCGTAGGCTCCACCGTTGACCTCAGCCTGGGTGGAGTGAACATCTGCTTTCGTGCGACACAGATGGCCTCGCTGAGCTCACCGTCTGAGACCAGGATGTCGTCGTCCTCCGCTCCAAGCAATAAATGTTCCACTCGGGCATGTAGCCTCTTTAGCGGTCCGTCGTGGCGGCGTGCAGCGCCTGACTCGATGTGCTGGCACGGGCCGTGGCTGTTGCATCAGGGCTGATTGGAGGGGAAGTGCGAGCGTGTTGCGGGATTGCGCTAATCGCCCGTCCACTGGCCGGCTTTGGACAGCAGCATTAAACGCCACATTTGAACGCAGCTTGGCAGCGGAGGAAGCTAACACGTGTTGATGTTGCGACAGCTCTAAGAGCCGAAACGCCTCTGCCATATTGTTCCTCGCTGGATAGCTGTCTGCTCTGACAACTGTGGGACGCTGAGTGAGACTTTGGTTGGAGGGGGAAAACGTTACAGCAGTGATTTGATATCCTCTCTGTGCTGAGGGTTTGATGAGAATCTCGATATTGCTCTTGCCGATGTCAGGAAAATGTGAGATTACGGACAGTAAAGCTTAGTTTAGCAGGAAGACTGAAAACTGAGGGGGAACAACCAACCTGGCTTTGTCTAAGAGTAACAAAATCCAACTGCAAAGTTCACAAAATGATAAACCATGTTCCTGGCTCATGGTTAAAAGATGCAGCCCATGCAGCTCTCCCTTGTTAAAAACCCACCATCTTGTTCTTTTTTTTTTACATTGATGAAACAAACATGATATGAAGTGGTGAATGAGCTTCAAAGCTGCTGCTCCTACCTCTTTAGGCTAAGATGAGCATTAACCTGCTCATCTCTCGAGAGTCCTTCGGTGAGGTTTCAGCAAAGGCCACAGAAGGAGGAGGGGGATACTAATGAGATATTTATGAGCTGTAATTACCCTTATGTAATCCAATCAGCTCCGTTAAGTGAGTTTTTAATTTACAGGGATGATGTAGGCAAATGGTTCCTCTCACTCTTTCTCTCTCTCTCTCTCTGTCTCTTTTTCTCTCTGTCTCTCTCTCTCTCTCTTTCTCTCTCTATCTGTCTCTCTCTCTCCACATGTGAAACTCAACTCGCTGTCGTCTCGTCTTTGAATTTTGCCGCTTGTTTTTCAGCGACGGAGCCGTTTCCTCTTTTCTCGACAAACGCCTACTTCCTCCTTCAGTCTGTCTCTCTCAGCTCTCCTCTGGCCACTCTCTTGCTTGAGGCGACACACTGCACACACACACACACACACACAGTGGCACGGTCTTTGTCTATGGCTTACGATGCTGACGGCATTTCACTTGCAGGCAGATACTGAAGGTGCTTAGAGGAGACTCGCCCCCCCCCTCCCCTTCAAACACACACACACACACACACTCTGAGCGGGACGCAGGTTGTTCTGGAGAGGAACTGTCGAGCCAAGTTTTCCGGGTGAGTCTTCACATCTTCATAGTAATTTGTTTTAAAGGCTCCTCTGGGCTGCACAGGATGCAGTAGGCCTCAGGGTGCGGCCCGGGGCTGCGTCCTGCCTCCTCTCCCCTCCGGCGTGTCACCAGTGGGCACGGACGATGTGGTCAGATGTTTGCAGTCTGCAGCGCGGGGAATGTCTCGGTGCGCTCCCCCCGGCGTGCCCAGAATGGACTCCGTGTGGCTTTTCCACATGTAGCCAGAGAAGAATGGAAATGTCAGGAGGAGCGGACGTGTTTAGAGACAGTTGAGCGTTGTGGCCGCATGGTTTTGGAGGGGGATGGAAATGCCGTGTCAGTAGTTCATGATTTCTGGAATGGATAAATAAAGACCGTACTTGCACAGCTGATAAATCTGCTTCTCTGGAAAGTAATTACTTGGCAATATAGCTTGGTTCCTTTTGCAACGCACATCATGGATTAGTTGTGTGTCTGCAGGCCTAATTTTGCCTTGTTCTTCCCTCTCCTTGAGCAAGTGTCTTCTTTTTTTGTGTCTGCTCGCCTCTGAATGTTCCAGTGTTTTGATTATCTTGGTTGCAGAATGCCATCCAAGTACCTCTAATTGTTTCTGACTCACTTGTTTACCTCAAATTGCTGGCTTGCTCTTGCTCGCAACACACTATTTAGGCTATGCTCGTACTTTGCTCGGCAACATACTGTAGCTCCACGCTTCGCTTCATTTGTCCGCGTGTGCAGATTAACGCATCTGGATACACACACACACACACACACACACACACACACACACACACACACACACACACACACACAGGGGCAGGAGACTGGGACGGGTTGTGTGAGTGGGCTCTGCTTGCTCCTCGGGGCCTCCCGCCTCAGTGGGAGGTCGGTTGGCTGTTACTGAGTTGTTGTGAGCTGCTGGGACCGACGTTTGACAGGATATCCTGGTTGCAGCGGTTAAGTGAGAACCAGGGCGGGTTTGTGTCACAAAACCCGTTGAGAGGCACGCAGAGAGAAGTCGCCACTGCTGTGACACTTGTCCGTGGAGGACGTCTGACTAAATTCATTTAAAAAAACAAAGCTTTTTTTCCTGAGAGGAAATGTGTTTTTGCTGAAACGCTATTCAGTTATGTGTTAAGTCTTAAAGCACGACACTTCCTCCTTTGTTTAAATCTAGAGGCTATATTTCTAAACCCTGACCCCTGCCTTCCCTCTTTTCCCTTCTGTCTTCTTCCTTTTTATTTGTTGCCGTTCTGTCAGCTCTTTGTCTCAGAGCCGGCAGCTTTTCCTGTAGGTTGGCTTTGTGTGTGTGTGTGTGTGTGTGTGTGTGTGTGTGTGTGTGTGTGTGTGTGTGTGTGTGTGTGTGTGTGTGTGTGTGTGTGTGTGTGTGTGTGTGTGTGTGTGTGTGTGTGTGTGTGTGTGTGCTTGTGGGGGGAGGTTTTAAGCACAGTGGCAATGTAAGACTCTCAGTTTCAGTGCACTTCTTTTGCCTAACTTGAGGTTGTAGTCATGGGCCAAACGGAGAAACTATGCAGTAGAACAATCCCTCAATAAAGTATAGTCAAGAGCAATTAAGACTGAAAAGTAGCGAGCAGCCATGCTACCTGAACCTCAGCCAATTAACAGATGAGCAACAGCAGAGGAGGAGCAACAGAGGAGGAGTTGAAATAGATAGATTTTCCACTTAAGTTCATCAGTCTTGTCAATATGTCAATATCGCTACATTTACACAGGAGGCCCAATGTGGACCAAATCCGATTCTTTCCCCCAATGGGACCCTAATCGTACACAACATCAGACTTACTGTCGTTGTCACATCACACTGGAGTCGGACACATTTTAACTTTCGCTCACCTGGAGAGAATCAGAAGTGAGGGCTCAGATGTACCAAACCTTTTATTGCTCTGAATCTCAGCATGAACCAAAAGAGAAATCTCAGCCGATAAGAGATGCAGCACCTGGCCTTTCCGAGGTGCTGCTCCAGGTGTCCCCAGGGTGCCGCAGATAACCTGAACAGTTCTGCTGCAACAAGCGATCATTTTTACTGTCTTTTACTTTCAACATTCTACATCGATTATGGAATTAGTGGATGAAGAGTTTAAGGTCTGATTTGCTGTCACAGCTCTACTGGACATCAAAGCTTGGTGACATGCTACGCCATCAAACTGCACCCATGGCCGTCACTGGATGCCTTGCAGAAACTGAGTTTGCACTTGTGTGCGTGTCTGTGCTTTTGGCATGTGCACACCTCTCCTCCGGGGTGTAACATGACCACCCTGTGGCTAATGAGCGTGTGTGTGTGTAGGCGTGAGAAGGCGTCACGCTCTGAGCTACAATAACTCAGCCCTTTGCACCATGTCAGTAGCCTTTTGTCTCAGAGCTCTGATAAAAGATGGTCCCCTTTTTGTGGGCTCTCTCTCACATCCACACTCACACATGCATGCACACACACACACTCATACTCCCCTGCAGTGAGACGGACCCTTTGTAGAGGCATCAAATGGAGAACTAGAAGAGGTTCTTTTGAAACTCACACTACACATTAAGTCACTCCCACCCACAGGCACAGACACAAATGTCAGCATATACAATTGTCGAAATGTGCGTCCTATGGCATTGGTGGCATGTTACATATGCACCCACACACACACACACACACACAAGGGGCTCAGCATCCAGATTAGGAAGAGGATCCATTTGTTTTGAGTTTTGAAAGTTGCATTGACATGGTGGCTTCACGGGGCTGCTGCTACTCCATGTTGTGTTGATAAAATGGGCTCAAAGGCATTTTTCTAATCGCATCACGCTCGGTCGCCCAAATTTGATTTTGGTGCTGTTGCTGTTCATGACAGTGAAAGATTGAAATGTTCTGGAAACCATAATAATTACAGCTTGAAATTGGGTATAAAATTGTCAGAGGAGCCATAGTGAGTCAGCGTTTCTTAAGAAGTGGCTTGACCAGAACTTGTCTGAGGCCAGATGTGGCGCAGAGACTGAGGTTGCATCGAATTCATTTTTTGAGAAGCAAAGATGCCTTGTCAGTGGCGGGGGGTGGGGTGTTAGACCTAGCATCTATATTCATGAAGGTCATGAAGTCTTTCATGAAGACAGCTTGTTTGAGATTAACGGTGGGTCATTGCAGTTGAGTTCCCACATTGAAGAAGAAATAACGGTGGAGATGAATTTCAGTAAATGGGGTCGGTTTAAAAGGATGGACTCAGTAGTCGGTGTGTTTCAACTCAGTTCTGTGGACCCTTAAGAGTATGAATAAAGCTAATCAATCAAATCATTGTAAACAAGAGTGTTAAGCTTTGTAAGATTCAGTCACTGAGACCAAATGACTTGATATAGAACGGTTACTCCTATGCATCGTGGATCTACACGTAGGTGCCAGTTTGGTCTTGTTTCCAGTGACGATGAGACTTCTCAGGTATGGCACTCGAAGTTCAGACTATGGCATACGAGGTGAGACATATGAGCCTTGATTTGTGGTCTCGTATCAGATCTCATGTCAGAACTTCTCTGGAGGAGCCGATAAGAGATGCTACCACTCTGGATGAGGTGCCAGTTGAAAGTGTGAGCCCGAGGTCATATTCATACAAGTGAAATAAGATCAGCTCTCAAAAGAGGAAGGGTTTAGTTTTGCTTGCGCAGGCTCCTCTCTGGCTGAGGTTTATCAGGGACAGCGTTCCAGTCGGTCGCTCGGATGTGGTGGGAAACAAAAAAAAAATTCTGCTGCCTCATGTTCCCGGCTTCAGAGTAAAAGGTCCCAGCAGGAGCTGGCAAGAAAGGATTTACGCTTCTCATAACATGTCCCCCCTGATAATCAGGCCCACACTCTGGCTCTGTTTGTCTCCGTTCTCTCCATCCGAGGCTCCTGACGGCGCTCTAATCAAAACAAGCGCCAGAGTGTCTAAATAATCCTGAAATGCACCAAATAGGCATCGAAATGTTGACGCAACAGGGATGTTTTAATTAGCGTGTTCGACTGTTATTATGTGAAATTAGAAAAACTAGAAAGAGCTGGAAATTGCAATTAAAAAAAAAAAAGGAAATCAAAAAATGGAAATCAAAAGTAAATTGCCTAGTTCCCCCCGCAGAAGTTAAGTCTGTACTAAATTGCTGTGAAAGTGCAAAGTGTTTGGTGCATTTCTGCTCTCTGTGTCCATGTCCAGGTTCAGACCGGGACTTTTCTCATCCCTCCCTCCTCAGACAACATTGTCTTTTCCGCTTTTATCCCTTCATCTCAACTTTCTCCCACATCTCTGTCTCTTTTATCCTCACTCTTGTTTCCCATCATCAAATCTTCCCCTTTATCTCTCTCTTTTTAACTTTTAACATCATTATTTCACGCATTTTCTGCCTGCATCTGCCTGTCTTTAATGTCCCTCCTTCCTCTCTCTGTTCCTCACCCCGTCTCCCCTCCCTCCCCTCCCTCCTCAGACGCTGTGACCCCTCTCATTACACACCATGAATTATTGAGGTGAAACCCGGCACTGCTCTGCTGCCCAACAAATCACAGGCCCTCTCTCCTCCTCTGTTCCCTCTCCTCTTACCCTGTCTCTCCTCTTTATTGATGGTTTTGTTCTTTAATTTCGACCTCTAGCAGCAGATCAGATCACAAGTTTCTGAGGGTAATATGAGATCTAGTTGTTGGGCTTTTTTTTTTTTGTTCTTCTCCTCCTCCTCCTCCCCACTCTTTTGGAGTTAATCCTGAGGAATCTGGCCACTGTAGCCCGGCGGCACATGCCTCTCTGGTTACGGCAGGTGGACGATTGCTTGAGGACAGATTAGCTGCACACACAGACCGTCAGAGATGACAATACCTCGCTGGAACGGAGCCCGGTCCACTGGTGGTTTGATGGTTTTGGCAGCATGTTGTTGTGCACACCACATTAGCACAATTAAACCAGTGGAAGGACTATAAATGTGCGTCACATTCACGAATAAAGGGGGCCTGTGTTTTTTCATTGCCCGATTTATGGTCTTTTTTTTTTTTTTGGTCAGAATCTGCAAAATAATAGGTTGGACTTCCCTGCCAGGAAGTGGAGAGGAGATTGATGAGAGGAACGTCAGATGCGGTGGACGTAATGAATGAGCGGAGGAAAAGAGGAAAGGAAGGAACGACGTGGGGTCAAAGCCGGGAAATTAAAAAAAACCCAGACAGATCTTACGTGCATGAAAAAAGACGGGCGGGGGGGGGTAGTACACGGCGTCCCGTTCGTCTGTTTAACCCCCCCGGGAAAAGCGAAAAATAAACACACGCTCCTCACACTTGGCTAAACCAGGTTCGCAGCAAATCACCTGCTTTGACATGATGAGCTGTGGCAGCGCGGAGCTCCGTAACAAGGTCCCGCTTCCACAGTAAGGAGGCTGCGTCCAGATGCCACAGCCTCAGATCGGGGAGTTTGATGCATATGTGAGGCCCAAGGCTGTCGTAAACACTCCTGATGACTTGTAGAGAATATATATAGACACACACACACAAACACATGCACACACACCTGAGAGGAACCCAAGTGTGGGACCCAGGTTGCAGAGAAGTTGTTCGCCGGGAGCGGAGTGTGTGTCAATGGCAGGAAAAACATGTTGATCAAATAGGTAGTCTGCAGCCCGGTGTGTGTGTGTGTGTGTGTGTGTGTGTGTGTGTGTGTGTGTGTGTGTGTGTGTGTGTGTGTGTGTGTGTGTGTGTGTGTGTGTGTGTGTGTGTGTGTGAACCGCTGTGTCTCTCAATTACAACAGAGCCCATTTTCAAGGGATTTACTGTGGCTGTCAGCAACGAGATAGGTGTGTGTCCCGGAGTGTGTGTGTTTGTCTCCAATCAATAAGCTTCAAGGCCGTCCATCTCTGACTCATCTGGAGTTCTCGGAAGATGATGACAAGGTGCTCGGAATCCACACACACACACACCCAGGCGCACATGTTGTGTTTACTGGAAAACTAAAGCCAAATCCACAGTCAGCAGGACCGGGCCAGTGTTTTGACTTCGCCCACAGGCAAACTTTCCGCTCGCCATTTTCAAGTCTCGATGCCGTCCTTCACGTCCTTCTCCGACAAGGTTTGGTTGGTGTCATGTCCTCAGACAGAAACGGGACAAACTGGAGGCTCGGAACGTAGCAACGTGTCGTCTGACCGGCCGGCCCCGGAAAAAATAAGTCGCTGGACGGTCAAGAATGCTATAAATAAACACCACTTAGGTCCAAATCATCCAGACCTCTTTATTCAGAGGCGAAGTCAAAAGGAGTGACGTAGGATGATGGTAATAATAACTCACGGAAAAACCATGTCTCTGCACGGATGCAGTAAATACAGGAAAAACCACAGTCTGACACTGGAGCAAATTTCGATGTATGTTTACAATAAAGCCCAACAACTAGAGGGCTCAGGAGGCAATATATCTGTCAATATCCCTGTATTATGGTTTTTACCTTCACACAGCTCAAGTGTTTCAAGAGCACCTCAGTGTCTCAAGGATCAGGCACTAATATACCAATACTTTGAGCAGCATTAAGCTAATATGCCATGTCGATGTGTATTCAGTACATAGAAGGTGTTCTTACTTTGCTGGATGGTCTCTACACCCTTGTTTATTTGATGCAGCACAGATGCAAAGTTGTTTTATAGGTGGGACATGATTGGTTTGGAGCTGATTCACAGGCTCGACAAACCATGGCTGTAAATGCTAATTTACTATTTACAACTCAGCGCGTGAGCCATTCACTCACGCACACACACAGATGGATGACGGCATCGGGGGCAGTAGTTTGAGGCTGAGCGTCTTCGCTGAAGGAAACTATGTTTTGCAGGGCGTGACTGTGGCGTGACTGCAGGGATGGAGCTGCCTGATAGCAGCTCTGCCTCCTGAGCCGCAGCCGCCCGTGGTCCGCGCTCAGCACTCTACACAGGCGAGAGCGGGACTAAAAAAATCAGCTGAAATGACAACATGCGGACCGTGAGCACAGCGGCACAGGTATAATGTCGTCCCCGCTGGGCGTCTCAGGTCTGGCTTAACGCAGGGGCCGGGAAAACAAATGCGGCCAGTGGCATGAAAATGTCAGACGATTGGTGGGACTTGGGTACACCTGTGAGCAGAGACCATCCGGTGGTTACCGAGACATTTCATAGTGGACCGGGCACCGACCGACACGCTGACATTTAAATCCCCAGAGCGCGGCTGCCCTTTCTTCGTGGCGGGGCCAACTTCCCTTAATTGCCCTGCCCCTGCGCCGCACGCTGTGCTCAGAGAGCGAAAGAAAAGAAAAAAATCATTAACAAGCAGAGATCCCTCTGGTCCGCTTGGCCCACACTGGCCCCAGAGCTACGCCGCATTAACATGGCTGAATATGTTGCGCGTCTCGATTTGCGCGTCGCTCGCCTCGACCGCCTCGCCGTGCCGTCAGAGCGCACCGAGATGGATGACTAACTGTGCGATTGTCTGTAGGATATGACCGTGTGAATCACTCATTCACACAGTGTTTTTCGTCCTGACGTTGGAATAAACGGGTTGATTTTGTTTAATTTATACGCGTCTCTGTCAGCCGATTAGATGCGATAGGGCGAGATATTTATAGATCCGACTGAGTGATTCTGTCCATTTCTTATCTGCCCACACCTCATTTGTCACCTTGCTTATCCAAGGAAAAAAAAAGAGGGACTAGAAGGGACATTTTCTCCGCATGAGGTTTAATGGAGGGACGAGGCAGAGGGGAGAGAGGCTGGAGAGATGCACAGCTGCGAGGCAACGTGCATCATAAAGTATTTCACATATATGTTGAGACAGGGCTCTAATCGTCACCGAAGACGCTACCTCTCTCCCTCTCTCTCTCCCTCTCTGTATCCCTCTCTCTCGCATTTCAAAGCAGAGGGGTGGAGTGAGTCATATTTTGGGGAGTTGTGACAAACGTGACTTGAGTCTGACACGCGCGTTGGAAAGAAAGACGCAGCCACATCTCGAGCTATTGATGCAGCGGCTGCCATGGCAACGGGCCCTTGAATAAAGGCTATGTGGATCATTATGGGGTGACTCACACACAACGCCAGGCCAGCTTCATTACATAAACTATGTTTAAATTAATACATGCTTATCAAACACACGTACACACACACGGTGCTGTACAGTAGGACGCAGACTCCACACACACACACACGCGCGCACACACACACACACACACACACAAAACACATATTTCATCACTCGCTGGCCTGTCTGCCGTTGTGCACACATGCTGCGTATGTCAACACTCAACACCGTTCGGCTGGCTGGCTCTCTCCCAGGAATTAGTCCGAGCCGGTGGTAATGCATTATAAATTGAGATTAAATATGTAAACAGGCTCCTCCACCAGGAACTAGGATGATCCAAGGCTTTCCAGACAGGCGATGTGGGTGAATTATTGATGCCTTCCTCACTGTTTTTTCTTTTTTGGGGGTGGGGGGTGGGGTTGGGTGGTGTGGGGGTTTATTTTCTGCGTGATAACTGTGCAGCGGTGGGTTTCATTTGACCCCCTGCAAGCACACATAAGTGGATTTACCCAGCTCCCCTCTGCGCGGTGCCGAGTGACTGTGATTTGGCTGTTTTTCCACCGTGGGGCTTCTAACTAGCTTATTTTAGAGAGCTACAGGGTTCCAGGTCTTATTTATTTACTTATTTATTTATTTATTTCTGTATCCATCTCTCTAGCTATCTGTCTATCTATTGATTGATCGATGTCCTCAGCACAGGCCTGGGAGGAGCCGCCCCCAGGATTGCATGTCCAGTATTTTGAGTGCATATATTTGAGAAGCTGCAGAGCAGCTTGCTACCAGGACGCAGGTGGTGACAGGAGCAGATCCAGCGTCTGTCTGTCTGGAGCGAGCCCGGCCTCTGTGTCTGCTGTCTGTCAACACTCGGCTGCTGTCGCTCGCTGGATCTTATTGCTCCTTTTCCTCTCCTTCCCTCCGTGCCCTCTCTCAGTCCTCCACCTTCGCCTACAGTTATTTTCTTACAGTTTCGTAAGAGTCTTTGCCCCAGATTTTACCAGTTTATTTTATTTATTTAAAAAAAAAGTGTGGTCTGGAGCACAGAAAATGAAGGGACTTGAGGTGTGTGACTCAAGCTGTGCACTTGAGTCCACAAGAAGTTTTGATAAGGACACAGGAGCAAATATAGATAACACACACGTTAGGACACGGTGGCTTGGTGGACAGCGCTGTCACAGCATGATGGACCTGGGTTCCTCCTCAGTCCAAGTCAGTCCAAATTCACAGAGAAATGTATCTATCAATCATAAA
This sequence comes from Karalla daura, assembly GCA_029224185.1. NCBI lineage: Eukaryota > Metazoa > Chordata > Actinopteri > Chaetodontiformes > Leiognathidae > Karalla > Karalla daura. The sequence goes on along the minus strand of CM055205.1, from coordinate 10,427,846 downwards.
CTTAACAAGTGACTCAGCGTCTTTAGTATTCAGTTTTTGCAGCAGTGGTTATTAATAAGTAAAACTGCATAAAAGCAAGAGTTCACACCAGCGAAATAACACGCAAATTATATTTATTTATGAGCGTCACTAATTTTGGAGTAGAGTGTGATAACTGAACCGCTAGATGTTATCAGTAGCTGATTCTACAAACTTGTTTTTTGTTTTTTTGTTTTTCGTCTCTGAGCATTTCTTTCACCTCATTAGCTCATGTAATGGTGTTTTTTTTTATTCTGAAAAGCGAGTCGCAGCCACAGACCCAGATCTGGAGCGGTGGCACCGCAGCAGAGCGAGACAGCGAGGGCCAAAAACGACGTTTACAGCCCGAGCACTTTCGCATCCAATCCAGCAAATTAAGAATTTACTCCAGGCAAAGCAGAGTTTGCGACTGAGCCGCGGCACAGTAAAGTGGGTCTTTAAAAACACTGTAACCTTTTTCGATTCACTCACCTGCTGTGACCTCATTAGCAGTTCGGCTTCAATTTGAATTAAACTCTTGAGTGTTTCGGCCCCGCCGGCGCGTCCTTATGTACTGTGTGTCAACATCTGAAAATTAGATTAGCCGACCGGTGGAAAGGAAAAAAAAACCTCACAGGACAAATAAGAAGAGAAAGAAAAACAGTTTGCCTGCTTTTGTTTGCGTAGGTCGTGCGTTGGGAGCTCTGTCTCTGGATGTGAGTTTTGTAGCGTCCGCGATGTGCAGGAATTAGCATGAGGTGCTCCGTTTTTTAAGGTCAGCCGTGACACAAACAGGGGAGCGTGTTCTAGCTGCGGGCTGATGGCTTGTGATGGCACATGTGTGCGGTTTAGATCCTCGCGTAGCGCTGGAGACGCAACCGCATGCGCTGCAGCTGGGCAACCTGACCTCAGATGGTTTTGGGGTATGATAATATTAGGGCCTGGTGTGTATGCTCCGTGCGTGTCTGCCTGCAAATAGCTGTAAACTGAGGCAAGTAGGTCACTAGACTCATTTAAACCTCATGTTGTTTGAAAGTGAATTATTGATTTAAGCCGCTCGGTGGCTTTTTGCTGAAAAAGTTATCAGTCCTGTGTCTCGCCCGTCTCCTATATATTTTCTAGCACTGCCCTTGTTGACCTGCTCTGCTTTAGTCATATGTAATAGTCTTTGGTAATGCGAGCAAACATTATCTCAAGTCACTAGACCTAGATCTTGACTAATGTGCCCCATTTTTCTCTCTGTGTCCTCCCCCTCCCCCTCCTCCTCCTCCTCCTCTTCCTCTCTCCTCTCAAAGGTTTGGATGAGCTTCCTGCAGTAGCTGTGACAGAGGTGTGAGGCAGCGAGAGCCACACCGGCCTCCCGTCCCCGCTCCGCAGCCATGCCGCCCCCGGCAGACATCGTCAAGGTGGCCATCGAGTGGCCCAAGGCCTTCCCCAAGCTGATGGAGATAGACCAGGTCGGTGTCAGAGCACAAAAACACTAAAAATACTTCCACACGAGAGACGACAAAACATGTCTCATATTGTCTCAGTGAGAGACCATTTATTAGTTCATTCATTGATTATCTCAACTCCTGTGTGCCCAGTGGGGTTGTGGGAGTCTGCTGGAGACCTCCAGAGATCTGAATGGCAGGATATACACCCTGGGCAGGTCTCCAGCTTATCAAACATAATGGGAACACTGTCACACTCACACCTGAAGGCAATTTAGAGTCTCCAGTCAACCTAAACATGCTTGTTTTGGACTATGGGAACAAACCAGAGTACCTAGCAAGAACCCATGCAGAATTTGATGAAAAGTCAAACTCCACTCTGTCAGACCCGGATTCAAACCGGGCACATACTACACTGTGAGTTGACAGCGCTATTCACCCTCCACCATGTCACCATCTGTCACCACCGGCGAGATATATCTTGCTGATTAAACAGCCCAAACACCACGACGGGTGTTTTCTCTCAAAACACTCCTGTACAGTAATCTGCAGTCGTGTATGCACCGAAAGTAGATAAAATGTGTGGTGTGTGTGTGTGTGTGTGTCTGCAGGGTGGTGGGCATGTGTGATCGGGGGGGGGATGATAGAGTTTTGCTTTGCTGGTAACAATTACACTAATTATCCTAGAAGAAGTGTCTTCATTAAAGATGAAACAGAGAGAGCGAGCCGCAGCTTTTAAAACGTAACATCGAGGGAGATGATGGAGATCAGATCTGACACCGTGACTGTGACTGACACGAAACGGCCCCGTTAATGCTGCTGATCTGTTTGGGCCACGATCAGAGCAGAAACGGTTCAGCAGATAGGAGCAGACTTTGATTTAGTGGCTGTAAAAGAATCATTTAGCCTGCATTTAGATAGCGAGCTGGCCCCTCATTTTAAGATGGATTTGCTGCTTAAAAATGACACAAGATGGAGATTACTTGAGCTTAAGACAATGAATTTTCTTTGCTCATTTTTATCAGTTTGAACCATTATCTACTGTGATTTAAGGATTGTTCAGCAAACTGGATCCAACGCACAGCTCTTCAGTGTAGTGGTAATCGAACATGGAGGCAGAGCGATAATAAGTGCTGTTGCCTCACAGCAACAAGGTCCCTGGTTTGAATCCCAAGCTGATTTTAGTTGAACTCAATCTCTATGGTACTGTGCCTAGAGGTGCAACTAGGCTTGTTTGACGTTTCCTAGTTCCCACTGACAGCATGTGGCTGCTGTAAAACATGGCCAGAATGGAGGATGCTAACATTTTCAACAGTTTGTTGTTTTTTTTAATAAAATAAAGCACTTTCCAAAGCTCACACTGCTGATCCCTGACCTGCGGTTTAGCACGTCTGCATGTACACGGCCCCTGACATGAATCCCCGACAAAGGCCATGCTGTGTGTTAGCAATCATTACGGCCTGACAATTAGTGGATAACATGCTAATGAAATGATTAGTGCAAACAATGACTCCTGTGTATGTTTATGTGCGTGAAAGAGAAAGTGTGTGTGTGTGAGGGGGGGGGGGGGGTCAACACGTTTACTGTTCATTGTTTGATTACACATACAGTGTGGCCTGTTCTCCTTCTGTGTGTGTGTGTGTGTGTGTGTGTGTGAGTGTGTGTGTGAGTCACAGAGGGGCTAATGATTGTACAAGCTATGAGTCACAGTGACAACTGGAGCCTCAATTGCCCTTCTCAATGGCTGCACCGCTGAATGAAATATTGAACTCCGTGGCGCACGCGCCCGGGGCTTTGCCTCAAGGTCCCTAAAACATTTACCTGTCAATTTAGGAGGCGGCGTCTTCGAGCCGAGCCAGCCTTTGTCGGGGGCGCTGCCGCAGTGTGAACTGTGAAAACATCTTCATCTCTTTCTCATCTTTCTTTCTCTTTCTTTCTTTCTTTCGGCTTCACTTTTTGAAGCCCCCCCCACCCCTCGTTTTCTCTCGTCGTCGTCCTCCCCCTTCCCCCGCGTTTCTTCCAATCCTCTTATCTCTCGCTGTCATCTCCCTCTTGTTCCTCCTATCTGTTGCCTCCTCCTCCTTGTCCTTCTTTGCTCTCGCTCCTGTTCGCTCCCCCTCTCACTCCTCCTCCCCGTCTTTTGTTGGAAACTGTGAAAAGTTGCGCCATGCCTCCTCCTCCTCCTCCTCCTCTCTTCTTGTCTTCCACCGTCAACCCCCCACCTCTCCCTCCCTCCCTCCCCCTGCATCTCCCCTGTACAATAGGCCCTGCAGCAGCATATGGCTGTCTGACTCATGCGATGGGGAGTGGGCTTCGGCTGCTCGCGCTGCCTTGAGACCCACAGAAAGTGTGCATCGGCATCTGTGTGTGTGTGTGTGTGTGTGTGTGTGTGGATGTGTATTTGTCTGTGCTTTGTTTGTTTATGTGGGTACAACTCTGCGTAAGTGAAATTGTGTGTGGGTGTATTTGTGTGGCAACATGCATACTTGTTACTATTCATGCGTGTGCGTTCGCTTATGTGCTGGCAGCTCCTGTGTGTGTGTGTGTGTGTGTGTGTGTGTGTGTGTGTGTGTGTGTGTGTGTGTGTGTGTGTGTGTGTGTGTGTGTGTGTGTGTGTGTGTGTGTGTGTGTGTGTGTGTGTGTGTGTGTGTGTGTGTGTGTGTGTGTGTGTTCAACCTTGTATCGCAGTGCGAGTGCCGTTTCTCTTCAGCACACCGAGGCACTAAAGTCCAGTGCTTGTGTGACTATTATAAGAAGTGTTTGATTGTTGTTGTCGGAAACCCGGTGGAGCTCAGGGGGAGAGGGCGGAGGCTCCGTTATAATATCTGCAGATAGTCTATTACTCTGTGTGAGACGTTACCGGTTTAATTATAGAATGATAATCCACAAGATTTTCAGCAGAACTGATAAAATGAAAGGAAAGAAAGCGTGCATGAGGTAAATCGGCAGGTCTGCGAATGAGACCAAGCAAGACGGTAGATAGGTAGATAAATAGTTATGCCTCCCCTAACTTTTTATGTATGTCATGATGTGGGACGGCCATAAAACCTCAGGACATGTTTTAAACTGCAGCGTGATGGAGACCAGTGGAAGAGCAAAAGGGAAAGGAGCTGTTAAATTCACGACTGTGTATCCCCGGTTTCCCCTTTTAAAAAACTGATTTGTAGATTTGGACGTTAAGCCAGAGGTGGGATCCTTTTTCCAGTTTAAGGCGAGTTTTCAGTTTTTATAGCACCCTTCGGGGGCTATGTTGAATTATTGAAGCCACATATCACAGTCATCTCTAATGGGATGCCTGGATTTGCCCCATTCGGGTCATATCCTTCTCCGATATTTTGACTTAAAGCTTGTTGGATACTTGCTCTGGTTGAGTTTGGAAATCGATTGCTCTGGTGTATCACAGCGGGCTGTAACCCACACCCGCGATAAATGACAGTCTGGCTGTTTTGATTCATCCTGGGCCAGAAAGAGAATCTGGAAACTTCTGGTGGTGTATGAAATATCGTGTCAAATCAGTAATCCTCTCTGTGATGGTTGTGCAAAACTAATAAACATTTGGGAACAGCGGTATATGTGTGGCGCAGCTTCACAGCCTGAGAATTCAGCCTAGTAAAACAGTCTGGTATAAACTAAGCATCTGTCACTGTAATAATAATGTAAATCTCTGAGTCCCTTTCTTCTAAACTATTTGTTGAATGAGTCCGGGAAGAGCAAACGCTTGAACTTTTGGTTGTGCTATTGTATCTTGAGGTAACTGATCAGACATTCACGGTCTAAAAATCTGAAATAAACTTGATGAAACATTACATATTAAACTGTCTTCCTCAGCTAGTACAGATATCAAAAGACTTGGAGCACAATTTCACATTCTACTTTATAATATAAAAAGTTCGTGTGATGATACATTATTAGACTTTCACATAAACCACAGGTTTAACATTTATCCGTGTATTAATAATACAATTGAAAACTTAAAAAAAGCTTTGATTGTGCATCAGAAAAGGAATCGCTGAGAGCCGTGTTTCAAAGTCCTGTGAAATATTATCGCAAACCTTTGCTGTTTCTCTGACGATTAGCCATATTAAATGTTCACAGTATAAACTGGACATTTTTGCCTTTTCTTAAGCAACATTAAAGCATCTGAACAGAATATTTCATGAGTGTCCCAAATAATTTGTTTTTGACATTTTAATATAAGGCAACATTGGAAAAACCTCAAAATCTGAAATCTGGTATCTTTGAAGAGGACAGCACCAGCTAATACTGACTGACACTGTACACACACACACACACACACACACATACACACACACACACACACACTCACAGACACACACATACGCACACACTTTCTGCGTGAGCACTCCTGCTCTCTGCCACTCTTATCATCCGCCGTCCTCGATGCTGCGTTTGCTGTTGTTTTCACCCCCTTCAATTTGCTTATTTTCTCCCCCTTTCATCCTCTGTTCTCCCTGTCTCCACGTAACGGCCCACACTCTTTTCCATGTCACCTCTCCCTGTCATGCATGCCCACCATCCTGCCAGCATTATCTTCTCCCTGCAAGTCCTCGCACTCTTTGAAGCAGCCGCTGCAGCGGCTCTGGGTAAATCCCGGTGAAGCAGCAATCCAATCGTATCATCCACAATGCAACGTTCCCTGCATTGTGACTCTGTAGAGATGCTTCCCGAATTGTCTATGTGTGTGTGTGTGTTTCGTGCATGCGCTGACGCCCGTGTGTTTTGAAAAGATTATGTCTGCCACAGCGAGGGGGATAAGAGACCCTTAACCATCCTTCACACTTCACAAAAACGCTCCGGGGCTCTTTGTATCGAGCAGTGGAAAAGACTGAAATGCAACCCGGGCCGATATGTACAGTACGGCATTCAGATGTGTCCGTGTGTGTAAAAGTCACTGCACTGCAGATTCAGATGGAGTGATCTCATCCCCTGTCATTGAGTTGTGTAACTCTGAAAGCACTACTAGCAGCAGAGGACGAGATCTCCTGACTTGTGTTCTCATGCAGTCTTCATGCATCTCTTTCATTGTGAAGTAGTGTTGAATTAATGATTCGTTTTTTTGGTCTTGATCAGGAAATATCTCATGTAAGACTGGTGACACGGAGCCCCGATAACATCATCGCTGTTGCTATTACAGACTCAAAAGACTTTTTGTCCTCATTCACGTTCACACGCTTTGAGCTGCTTGTGGTAAACGAATGTCATGTGTGAAAGTGGCGTAGTTAATGTGTCGCTTAGTGTTAAGCAACACATCGAATCAATTCAGTTTGAAAGACTTTATTGAATGAAGTGAGTCTGTTGAAAGAAAAAAATGATGAAAGACATTCAGTGGAGTAGGATCAGAAAGTATCCTATCTATATAGGAGTGTTTTGTATTGTATTGAAGCAGAAATTGGAAGGAGAAAGAGCGTCTATAAACGAATAGTGGCAATAGATGCATAGAAAAAATTCAAGACTAATTGTAAACTAGCAATAACTTACATTGTCAGGCCAGTCCAGTTTACTAATCTAGAGACTTCAGCTTGGACTAAATGTAGCTCTGCTTCTCTCCACAGAAAAAGCCTCTGTCGGCCATCATTAAAGAAGTGTGCGAGGGGTGAGTGCGCATCTTGCATTTATTACGTGTGAGTTAATGTTTGTTGATATAAGGCCCTCTCCACCTCAAACACCAAATATCCGCTGTCTCTCCCCTTGGTACTCAGGTGGTCCTTGGGGAACCATGAAAACTTCGCCCTCCAGATCGCTGACGCAACCAATTTCTACATCACGGAAAAGGTCTGGTCATCTGTTTTTGTAACTCAGGGCTGCAGCATCTAACACAAAACGGACAAAAACAGACTACTCATCAGCCGACCACTAACCTCTGCTGCCATCTCCGAACCCCCCACAGAATCGCAATGACATCAAGAACGGCTCCATCCTGCGCCTGACCACCTCTCCAGTAAGTCCCATGAGGAGAAACACACACACACACCATGTGGGTTGTTTCCTCTTGTGACACCTGCACATCCTCCTCCTCCTCCTCTCTTCTCCTCCAGTACCAGACAGCTGTCGGGCTCCATGAGCGGATCCAGTCTTCCAGCATGGACGCTAAACTGGAGGCTCTGAAGGACCTGGCCAATGCGTCCCGCGACATCACCTTCGCCCAAGAGTTCATCAACCTGGACGGCATCTCCCTGCTCACTCAGATGGTGGAGAGTGGCACCGAGTAAGTCACCTGTCCCTCCATCCGTCCGTCTGCCCAGGTCTTTGTTGATCCCTCGCACGACTTTGTGATGCTCAGTGTGAAAGGAAAGACTGAGAGCAGGAGGTAAAAGGAAAAACAGACTCCCAGGGTTTTAGCAAAGTCAAGAGCTACAGAAAACGTGTCTCAATTAATCAAAATTTCGAAGAGGTCAGAGGTCACTGAGAGGTCAGGGGTCACTGGAGTTGCACTGTGCATCCTGATTGGTTGAGTTCAAAGCAAAGTCCCCAGCTTCAGCTTAGCATCACCAAAGTGATGCGTTTTACTCTGTGCTTTTGTGTCTGTAGATTTCAAAGCACAAATGCAGCACTAGATGTTGCATCATGTGGTGCTCTTGTTTACAATCTTCCTTTCACCTTGTGGCGATGATGGGGGCAAAAACATTTTCTTAAATGCTGCCCTGCAGCCAGCTTAACACATCGCTCCCAGGCTTTTTGCTGCTCCACTCCCAACTTGTTCGAAACAAGTTGCTGGGGTCTATTAGCAGGTATTTACAAAAATCAATGAAGTTGATGAAGGGGAACATTAAGTGTATTATCTCTCAGCTGTTTGCAGTCGAGCAGATGTCAGAAAGGATTAGCGGTCCCTTTGACGATACTGACAACGTCCCGGCTCCTTTTCCGCCTCCGCGGTTGCATCGTAAAACATTTTGGGGCGTGGCGGCGGCGGCGGAACGAGCTTCAGAGGTGTCGCCCAAGTTTGTAACTGCAGGAACACGAGGCTCTGGCTTGCGAAGAACAGGCCCCGGGGCTCCTGTTCACCCCTGTCGACCGTGATGGTGATATTGCACACGACTGAGGAGACGGTTCAGCACAACTGAAAACTCTGTGTGAGCGGGGCCCCGGGGACCGTCTCAGCTGAAGGTAAAAGCCAGGGCGTTTTTCGCTGAGGTGGAATTTCTCAGCCGTGATGCCAGTGGGAGATGTGTGGGTGTGTGTCAGTAACCGAGTGTGTGTGTGTGTGCACTTGGCCACAGTAAAAACCCAGACAAAGTTACAGTATGAGCACTGTTGTGCATCCACACACACGCATTGGGTACAAACCAGGGGAGAGGGCAGTGGCGGCAGCAGCAGCCGCCCGGGCCGCTCTCATTTTCTGCATCACGCAACTCTCATTATTCATTCCTTTTTCGCCCGGCGAGAGAAACCATGGGTTGAAGAATTGTTTGTCTGCATGAGGAGTCGGCCCAGACACAGGCACGCGGCAAACGCGCCCTTGCACGAGGTCAAACTCGCTCCCCGTCGAGCCACAGTCTAAGCAACAACAACAACAACAACAACAATGCCCTCCCCATTGTAAGGGGTCGATTTCCGGTCAGATGTTTAATGTCTTCCCCCTCAGCAGAAACCTCTCTTGGCTGAGACGGCTGCACCTCCAGGACGGCTCTCGCTCTGACTATTTGACAGGAAATCGTTGAAGCGCCTCTCTCCTCTTTAGCCCGTAACGTCAAAACGAACAAATATCGGGCTGTGTTTGATCTCGGAGCGAGGAGCCGCCGCGGCAGCACTGATGTTGACTGCGCTCTCTCGCTAAATGTTCCTCTGTGTTGAATTACCATCGGGTCCGTTACTCAGCACTGGAGAGTTCACGAGTGGCCTCTGTGTCGGTGTCTGCTGCATTTCCATCAGAACAGAAGGTGCTTATGAAACGGAGATAGGTATCAGGGGCTGATGCCCACACAACACTCTCACGCACCCTCATTAGCGTGGCTGGCAGCCACCTTGCCCAGCTGTAATTATTCAAGAGGCTCAGAGCTGCAGACTCTGGAGGGCAGAGCCGAGCTCTGATCTAATGCTTCTGCCAGAGCTGTTGTACTGTATTCATGTGGAAATCAGTCTGACATACGATGCTGCTGCCGCTGCAGCACAGGCCTCACGAGCTGAAGGTGCGTACTGCCCTCTGCTGGCCAAACAGCCGAACAACAGGCTCGCTCACACCCCTTTTTTGTTACCGATCGGTACTTGGCTCTCAAGCAGTTTTTTCTGTTTCCGACAAAGAACTGCTTCTGATCCCCACCTAAAATAAACAGTGGTTCAAGAGTAGCACTAGTTCTATGCCTGGGCATGAACCAGCTATGCCAGAGGCTGCAGGTGGGAGATCAACAAAGACAAGTCTGCCATTTTTTTGTACTCCAAGAGGAGCTGTAGACGTGACAAAACTGCTGCTAAAGAAGCTAAAGAAACACTATTGGGTCAAAAAAGGACAGTGGCGTAAACAGCTGAGGAGATATCCACATTTTGATGTTATAACATCGGCTGTTTGGTACAGGCACAGTGATGTAATGATGTGGTCCTGAGGTGGAAAAGCAACTGGTTTTCAACTGGTTCACAGGTAGAACCAACACTTGGAACAGTTTTGGTGGAAAAGGAGCCACAGTGGCTTTTCTCAGGATGCACAGTGCAATTTCAAGCTTTATTTAACTATTTTCAAAAATAAAGATTTTTTTTTTTATGTTTTTGTTTTCAAGTACGATCATTTACCTTCAGTGAGAGGTTAATGCAGTTCTGACCAAATGTAATTCTGTTGGGAGGAATCATATCAAAGTACAATAGAAGCATCACTGCTCCTGATTGTCAGGTATTTGGACTTAAATCTACTAATATTTCTAGTATGAATAACTCATGTTGATGATGAAAAGACACATAATTTAGGTTTTTCAGAGCTAAGTTCAGATCTTCTTTCTGTTCCTATTTATCCTGTCATGTTTTCATACCAGTTTGACTAAATTCAATGGACCATTCAATGCCCTTTCAAGTGTGAAGACTTGTGTTTCTCTTTTCCTGTAAAGTGAAAGTGTGGTTTGATTGTCTCTGTGCACTGTCGTCTCTAGACAAGCTCGCTGCGACTTTCAGGTTGGCAGCAATTTGCTTTCTGCTTTGGCATTCCTTCACTGTTAAGAGTAGTAGGTCCACAGGTAAAAGTTGCCTTCCCTCAGTCTGAAATGTGTTTCATACCATATGTGGGGCTACGCGTGACGTCTGCTCCCTCCTCTCAGGGTCATCTGCGCAGTAACCCTGCTCCACGCTGGCTAAGACTGAAAGGTTTGCTCGTTTGTTTCCCTCCTTTGACACCAAAGTTTCTCAAATCTTTGCAGGCGCTATCAGAAACTACAGAAGATAATGAAGCCCTGGTAAGCCCCATCCCCTCTCCCTCTCCCCCACCCCAGCTGGGTAACGTCATCGGCTCTGTGCTCTTCCTAACCCCGCTGGCCGAGTCTGCATGATCAAGACTCCGGCCCCAGTGCCTTATGGGAAACTGTATCTGTATACATGTGTAACACGGCCACTTCCAGGCTTCCATTCCTTAATCAGTGTCGCACTTTGATTTTTTTGCATGTGGTTGTGGGCACCAGACCGAATGGACTTCCGAATATTTCAGCACAGACCTAAAGAAAGCCAAGATTGATCAATCTTTTATGAGTAGTGTTATGAAAGAGTAAGAATATTTAGGATAGAATATTTCATAAAGCTTCAATCCATCCCTGCTTTTGTTTACCGCAAATTAAATCTTGGTCCTCTTTACTCAAGCTGATCTGGGTGACGGGATCCTCTCTTCAACACTATTAGTCTGTAGCTTCTAGGAATCATCCATCCATCCACAGTTTCCTTTATTTCCTAGCAAACTGCTCTCTAATGCTCTTCAGACTTCATGTAGCGTGTCGTCGTAGTTTGTCCTCTAGATTCCCAGCACCATCTGCAAAAGCCCTTTTGTCTCCAAGCTGTAGGTTACTAACAGTCTGTTAGTCTTTACTAATTGCCCACCAGGTGGCAGCAGCAGCACTGACCTGCAAAGCCGTGCCCATCCTGTCTATGCAGGAATACATGTCGTCAAAGCCCATGTCTTTAATTTCTTGCTTCTCTGGTTAAATTTGCTGAATCAGATGCCGAGCGGCACCCTGTAGTGTTCAAGCTATCTTTGTAACCAAATTAATAGATTTTTTTCTTGTTATAGTTGTGATTTTAAGATGCAGCACATTTTACATAGATTGTTGTACATCAGGTTTAGGTCAGAAGATTTAAGCTGCAATATCATAAGTGGCTCACAAGTATTGAGTCTGCAATGCTGATCTGAAACTGTAGGGGTCAGTGTTGTTGTACCTATTGATGAGAACATAAACCAGCTGCAGCTTATTAAACAGTTTTTAACAGTTTTTTTTAAGGTAGTCGTATTCCTTTTGTGCGCTGGTTAAACTCCATTTTTATTCAGCTTTTCCAGCAGAAATATCTTTTGGATACAACAGCAGTGAAATGTTTCCTGCTTAGGCCTCCTGTGACTCTTGCAGAGTGATTTATGGTTATTTTCCTCCTGATATCTGTGTAACTGCATGACTTCACTCTAGCTTTCTGCTCCTGATTGAAAACCACACTGTGCTGCCCGGCTCCTGCTGGCCCTCTGACAGCGCCTGCTGTTTCTTGAAAGGCTCGTCTGTCTGCGCCGCATCGCAAAACCTCTGTCCCGTGCCCCCCCCCCCTTCTTCCTCTCTGTCTCTGTACTTTCTGTCTTTCTGCAGCCAGCCTGGTGGCAGCATTGAACTGCAGCTCTTCTGTCCCCTCTCCTGCTCCGCACCACCTCTCTCTCTCTGTCTCTCTCTGTCTCTGCTCACCGCTCATTCCTCATTACGTTCCAGCCATCTGGGCTTTGCAGCTTTAACACTGGTCCAAGCCATCTGCTGGAGAGAAGTTTCCTATGGTGTGTGTCTGTGTGTGTGCGTTGTCTCGTAGTTTCGGCGACCTGCTGTCCTTCACTCTGACCGCCTTCGTGGAGCTGATGGACCACGGCATCGTCTCCTGGGACACCTTCTCCGTGGCCTTCATCAAGAAGGTCGGCCAAGAAAATGTCTCCTCAAAGCAGGGCGGGGATTTAAGAGGAATGTGCTCCAGCAGTACTGCTGCTGCACTGTGTATTGGCTGGAAAGGTTTTACTCTACAGTCACGTCATGGTTTTGAGTGTCTGTGATTAATAGTGTTGGAAGTCTCCCTGTGGTACGGTTGTCAGGAGAATATATGTCTCATAACTATGAATCAAGAAGGAAGCAGGATGGTAAGATATTGCATTGTGTCAGGATGAGTTGCACACTTTGTACAAGTCAATAGTGTAACAGTGATATTTGACCAAGGTAGTAAAAAGAAATAGATTGTATTTTAGCACTATCACAGAGGTGAGACCACATTAGAAACATCATACATGTCAGGCAGAGATGTTAATGTAACACAGAGTGAGATGTCAGCGAGATTGTGCAGATTATCAGTCGTACATTAACTTTAAAGGAAGGATGGTTGAACAGTGGCTCAACAACAGTTCACCAACTTTTTCCCCAAACTTAGAGGTAACTGGAGTGATACAGCTGTGGAGGGTGCACACACACTTACGTGTTGGAGCAGAATCAGAGGAGGAATCCGAGATTGAGGACGAGTCAGGAGCACATACACTGACATTTCACTTTAGACTTCACCAAATTGCTGATCTGCAGTTGTGTACATTCATTTACACATCTATCTGAACAGAGCCAGTTCTTTAACTCCCATTTCAACAGTTGAAATGCATGTATGAATCAGGAAGTGATGGGCTTTTTTGGACTAGATGTTTCATTCTAGATCCCTTTTAGTATCCCTACATGTCAGAAAGATGTTTCTTTTCTTTGCTGCCCTTCCCACCACTACCATGCTACACCAGTACTATACTATACCTCCTCCTCCTCCTAGAATCCAGCAATCTCTCTTTCTCCAGATTGCTTCACCTCTCCTGCTCTGCTCCTGCAGATCGCCAGCTACGTCAACAAGTCCGCCATGGACACGGCCGTGCTGCAGCGCTCCCTCGCCATCCTGGAGTCCATGGTCCTCAACAGCCAAGATCTCTACCACAAGGTGGCGCAAGAGATCACCATTGGACAGCTCATCCCGCATCTTCAGGGGTGAGAACATCCGTCCGGCGCCTTTGTCGTTTCAATGAACATTTTTCACATGAAGACAAACTCCAATCACATGAGTAAACCATGGCAAACTTTCCTCTTCTTCTCTGCATGTTTCATAACTGTGTGCAGGACCGATCAGGACATTCAGACCTACACTATCGCTGTCATCAATGCCCTGTTCCTCAAAGCTCCTGAGGAGAAGAGACAGGTGAGGCTGCGTCGCGCACAGCACGCTCTCACTGGGCTGCACATCGTCTGCACCGCTCACTGAGCCGTGCACACTGCGTTCACATGTTGTCACGTCAGCGCTTTTTACTGGTAGCTCTCCACTGTACTCTGTGTGTGTTCAATTGAAGAGTGGTCGCATAGGCCCCAGTGTGGCGCAACAAAAAACCCTTTCTCTCTGCTCCTCTTCCTCAAAGTTCCTGTGTGCAGAAGTGACATTTGTGCTCAACCGTGTTCTCATTTCTCTCTCTCTCTCTCTCTCTCTCTCTCTCTCTCTCTCTCTCTCTCTCTCTCACCCGCTTCGCCCCGGCTCTCTAATCACATGGTTCCCGGTATCGGCACCATAGGGTCCAGCGCTCTGCTGTGACATTAATAATGGATGGCGCTAACCCACAGCTCCTCTCCTATGCAGCACACAAAGTTCAAGACACGCTATGCAGAAAGCAGCCTCCCACCCAGCGCCTCCCGCCGCATACACACTGTACTGTAGCACAACTCCGATGTTGCAGTGCTTCTTGGGCTGCCGCCAGACTTTCACATTTTGGCAATCGGACGAGAACACAGTTGTGGGTCTGGCCGGGCCGCAGTCCTAAGCAGCTTTATTGGGTTGCTTTAGGTGATAAGTGACCGGTGTCTCTGGGCTCAGGTGCAGACACGTGGGTTAATATAAGTTTATAGCAGACAGTTTCCCTTCTGCAGGGAGGGAGGAGGGTTTTATAAAGGTGCAGCTCCCATTTGTCACGTCAGCTTCTTTTATAACGCAGATCCATCACGAGATGCCATGCTTTAAAACGTGCGAGGGGCTAATGACGCTATTTTGGTTCTCAGCTTGTGCTGTGTGTTTTAAAAAGATGGATGTGTGTGTGTCTGTGTGTGTGTGTGTCATAAGGACTCGCCCATCAGCAAAGGTTTTATGATGATCCCCCGCAGCCTCTCACCGTTCTGCTGACTCCATGCCCCCCCCCCTCGCTCCCAGCACACACAGACACAAGCTGCATCGCTGACGGAAAATGATTTTTTTCCCCCCAACCTCCTCAAACCTCAAACTCGTCTTTTTCTTTTTTTTCCACATTCACTCACTCACCCTCTCTGTCTCTCTGTCTCTGACTTTGTTCCCTCACTGCACGCGGTTTGGTAGTTTGATGAGCACATTGTGGACATCCTAAATTGTCCCCTGACAGTAAGTGCACCCTTGATTAGCACACTTTGTAGTATTGCACTATAGAAGGCATCGGTTAGAGCATCTAGTACCCCCCACCCCTCTTTTTAAGATTAAGTTCTTTATTTGGTATGGCTTTCCTTGTTTTCCGCGGCTCGTCACTGCTGACTCGGCAGCGAGCCGTGCTTGTTTTACCCCGCATCCATTTCTCATTAGAACATAGCGAGCCCTCGATCTGCAACCCTGACTCAGAGGGAGTTGAGACGCCGTGTGAGATGTATGCGAAAACAGAGCGCGCTCATCTGCAAACACACCGTGTAGTGACATCCGCTCAACGACCAAGTGTCGAACACTTCTCCATCTTTGCCTCCGATCATCGACTGGGCCGTTAGACTCCCGTAGCCAGGCCTGATAAAATCACCTGTCAACAGCTTCCCAGCCTGTCGCCCTGTCTTGATACATGCTGGCAGCAGATTCTGAATAAATATCAGGGTTCATACGGATGCTTGGAAACCTTTTCAATTTTAATGTCGGGTTTTCAAGTTTTGATAAGCATGCCTGACACGTGTCTCCTACAGTTAAACTGTTAAATATCTAAATCTTCAATTCCAAAATGCAAATATGTTATTGTAATTTCAGGGAAAATACAGAAAAATTAGCAATTTATTCACGTGAAAAGTGTGAAAAGTGAGGTGTATGAACCCTGAAATGATAGAAATCAATGACATCAAATATTGACGGGAAACATTAAACGTACCGTCTTTGTCTCGCTCTCTATCGGGAAAATGTGGAAAAGAAGGAGCATGTCACACATTCTGTTTTGTTTATGTTTCACACGGCGTCCTGACTTTTTGGGAATCAGGTGTTGTATTTGTTTCAGTGGTTTACTGTTGTCTCATCTTTTTGTTTTCTCCTCTCTCTCTCTCTCTCACTTTCTCTCTCTCTCTCTCTCTCTCTGCTCCCCTCTCTGTCCTCTCTCGTCCCTGTGCAGGAGATGGCCCACATCCTTGCTCAGAAGCAGCTGCGCTCCATCATCCTCAGCGTAAGTCCGACCGTGGCCCTTCCCCTCCCTCTCTCCACTCTCCACTCTGTGATTCCTGCTCCATCTGTCTCCGTCCCTCTTTATCTCGCTCTGGCTTTTTTTTGCCTCTGCACCTCGGTGATATCGGGGGGGAACGTGACACCTGCCACTCCTGCCTCTGTCTCACGTCGCTGGTTATTATCTACTGTACTCGCTCCCTCACACCTGTTCCTCTTTCATCCTCTCCCTTATGGTGAATCTAATTCCTCCCTCATCTGACTTATGCTGCTTTATCCTTCTTATTCACTCCCAAATCCTCTTTATTCTCCTGTGTTATCTCGCGCCGTCGTCCTCCAAAAGCCATGTCTCATCTCTCTGACCCCGAATCCTTCACCTTCTCTCACTCATCTAACACCTGCAATCCCTGCTCTCTCTCTCTCTCTCTCTCTCTCTCTCTCTCTCTATCTCTCTCTCTGCTCAACCCTCTCTCCTCCACGGCATGCAGAACGTGATCCGGAGCACCACACCCATCAACGATGAGATGGCCCACCAGCTGTATGTGCTGCAGGTGCTCACCTTCAACCTGCTCGAGGACCGCATGATGACCAAGATGGACCCTCAGGACCAGGTGGGACCCTGAGATGAAGGGATGGCTGGATGAAGGTGTATCTAAGTGGGATGATGCCAGAAAGTGAAAGGCGGATTTGGAATAGGATTAGGTGGAACTGATTGTGAAAATGGATGAAATTGGCTTCGTTTGGAGGTTATAATCTGTGCTCACACACCATTCACTCTCACACTCAGACCTTGGAGCAATTTAGAGGTTTTCTGCAGTCTATAAGACTTTAATATGCACAGTATGTGGAATACTTGCAAAAAATCCCACACAAACATGCAACTCCTGACAGAAGTGCCCACAGTTTGATAGGCTGTGGTCTCCTGAATGTTAAACAACAAGGACTTTACACGAAATGTCTCAGTAAATGTCATAGTACTTTGGATCATTATGCAAAGTAATGGTGCTATTTAGCTGTCACACAACAAAGGCAAATAATGCATTTGAGCCAGAATAACCTAAAGGAGCAGGCTGAGGATGTTCTTTATGTCTGCTCCTCTCTCAACACTTCCAGTGTTTACCAATCAATGATCTGATGAACTTCACACTGAAGTTAATCTTTCAAAGTCTTTCAAAGCTTTTCCTAGTTTAGTTTCTAGAAAAAGTCTGAACACGCTCTCATTCAATCTTGCTCAAACATGATCTAACTGAGTATTGGTTGGATGCCATTTTTCAATGGTGGATTGTTGCATATTTAGTGTTTTTGTGTGCAGGATGGGGGAGAACATGTCACACTGTGTGACTTGTAGACAATGGAGCTGTGGCATAGCTAAAAACAAGATATATCACACTTAAGGCTAAAGTCACCATTGGTTTTGATCTTTTTTGGGGGGGATCTGTAGACAGCAAGAAAAAATGGAGAGCGTGGCCTGTCTCGTATTTTAAAATGAGACATGGCATACTCCATACGCCATCGGAGCATGTCAGTCTAACAGCCTAAAAAAGCCCAGAGAAAAAGAAAACCTTTCCAACGAGAGGAGAAGAGCTACGTCTCGCAGACGAATCCTTCACTGCAGCGATGGAGCACGCGGCTGCAGCTGCCAGGAGTAAACAGTCATTAATCTTTTATTCAGCAACTTGTGGGCAGTTTGGGCCCTGATTCTACCAGGTTTTCAAAACAACGAGCTATTTTAAGTCGGCCAAATAATAAAAAACAGAGGCCAGGTAGCCGCGGGCGCTGCGGCGGCGATGAGGCTGCGGCTCGCTTAAATCATAAAGAAGTGAATGGAAGAAAAGATGGATGGGTTTCTGAAAGGCACCTTTATATTGTGTGTGTGTGTGTGCGTGTGTGTGTGTGTGTGTGTGTGTGTGTGTGTGTGCGCAGGCTCAGAGGGACATCATCTTTGAGCTGAGGAGAATCGCCTTCGACGTGGAGTGCGAGCCCAACAACAGCGGCAGCATCGAGAAGCGCAAGTCCATGTACACCCGCGACTACAAGAAGCTCGGCTTCATTGTAAGTCTGCCGAGTTACTCAAGGCCTCACACACAAACACACACACACACACACACACACACACACACACACAGACAAGAAAACTCCAGCTGGTTTGTCGATGTGGGGTAGCTGCTAATTGGCTAATTGTGGTCGTCCTTCACTTTAAAATCTGCACATGAACGTGCGTGTTTCAGGGAGAAATGGGTGGGGGAGCTGTTGAGTCTGTTATGTAGAGGATGAAAGCACCGATGCAACAATTAAAACAAACTCAGAAGAAGTTAAATTCTCCTTGCAGAGAAGTGACTAGATTGGATTCGACTTTTACCCGTTTGTGCCATCTCGGTGATGTGTGATTAATTGGTTTGTACCTTGAAACTGGCGGCAATGTAATGTCATCATCATTATATCAGCATGCATCATCTCAGACCAATATCCTAATGCAAAGTCTCAATCTGAGACACTTGTGCCATAATGTAGAGAAGGTAAATACAATATATTGTAAAACGGAGACACTTAGAAAGAGTAAAAGTCCCTCAGAGTGCATTAAGTGGAGTATTTGCCCTCAGTGCCCTCATTCTTTCCATAATTTGACACCTGCAGTAGAGTCTCGTTCTAGCAGAAGAGCTTGAGCTGAAGTCGCAGTGGTTTGGTGTAAACCCGGAGCTGTTCCGGAGCTCTTCCCGTCCACACTCCCTCTGCAGCGTGCTCAGTAAAGATAAGCACCACTGGACTGACTTGTCTCCACCAGTGGAGAGCGAAACCTCCCCGAAATCCTCCTGCTCCCGCTGCTCCACAGTCACACACACACACACACATACACACACATACACACACTCGTTTTAACACGTGCACGCTTTCAAGCTGTAATTCCCTGGATGGACCTTATCACCAGTGCCACTGATTTGTTTACCGTCTAATGCCTCCAGGTTGTCCTAAGCTGGGATTGTTGCACACGCTGGAATATTTTGCACATGTTCAAATCGGGGCATTTCTTTAAGATATGCGTGTGCCTGGGTGTCTGTTTCTGTTTTAAGCCTATAAGTCTGCCTCCTGTCAAGCAGACTTACCGGAATGATGAGCCAGATCTGGGTGTCCCCCATTTTACTCTTTCATCCCTGTTCCTTCCTTCCTCCTCATCCTGTCACTCTCCTTCCTCCTCGTCCCGTCTCAGCCTTCAAACTGGAGACGAGCCGCCGGGCGGACGCGCTCGCACGAGGGTCCGCGGGTTTAATCATCGAGTCGACGTAATTCTCTGCAATGTCTGAGAGGAATTAAGTGTGATGGAGTGTGACAGCAGGCAGCGTCTATCTGCATATCTCATACAATATTTAGAGGCAGTGGGAGGCGGGAGGTGCTGCAGAGGCTCCAGAGCGCGAGCTTGTTTTTGCTAAAGTTTTAGGCTTGTTCTCAAAATTGGGGAGGGTGGGGATTGGAGATTTCACAGTCGGCCAGCCTGAAAATGCGTGTGTGTCTGAATATCTTTTCAGAACCATTTTGCGAAGCAGAAAAGGTCTGAGATTGATTTTCTGCCATTGCTTCCAGGCTGCCACCATATTCCATTCATTTCACCACACTCTAAAAATCAGCTCAGAGAGACTCAGGGACACAAAGTGTCAAACGCCCATTGAAAACTGTGTCTGTGCCTTGTTTTTTAAGCATCAGTGAGTTTGTTTGTGTATATATACATATATATACTGTATATAGGTAGATAGATAGATAGATAGATAGATAGATAGATAGATAGATAGATAGATAGATAGATAGATAGATAGATAGATAGATAGATAGATAGATAGATAGATAGATAGATGTTTTTAGTGTTTTAAGGTAATTATCAGATCCCATAGAAACACTTCACAGGGACACATTGTGTTGTTGATTTACTTTTTTTTCCAACACTTGGTTTCTTCAGCGACTGTTGGGGGGGGGGGGGGGGCAAACAAGGATATGTTGACATCTAGAGGGCCGACTGCTGAAAAGGATTAAAATGAAACCCAGGAGGCAGACAAAAGTCAGCACGGGTACCGTGAAATAAAGAACGTGAATGTAGTCTCTTTTTTTTGTCGCGTTCAAGGCCCCGAAAACACATTTTTCAATCAACATTTCCCTCTGAGCGCTGCAGCCCTACCTGAACACAGCGTAACATTCCCGGTTTAGAGCGTTTTTTTTTTGTATTTCTCTTTGTGTATGTTTTGGAAAACTAGCGCACTCGGGCGCAAAAGAGTTTGTTGTTTTTGAATCAAACTGTGAAGCGGCAGCACACAGGAGTCTTCCACTGGTACATTACTAATGAATAATAGCTAATGGTCTATTTGTTTTCTGAGCGTTCCCTTTATTCGATGCTCGGTCTCTTATTAATGAACTGAAACTGTGTTTACAGATAATTGTTTTCCATCAACACCATCCATGTCTCACCCACCTCCTCCTCTTCCTCCTCCTCCTCCTCCTCCTCTTCTTTTGTGCCACAGAACCATGTGAATCCAGCTGTGGATTTCACCCAGATTCCTCCGGGCATGTTGGCTCTGGACAACATGCTGTACTTTGCCAGGCACCACCAGGACGCCTACATCAGGGTAAGCGGGCAGCTCTCACGCCAGACGCCACACCCCCGTCTTCCTCCCCAGCCTCCGTCCCAGCAGCTCGTCTTTTTTTTTTAGCTCAAACTCCTCAAAAATGATTTAGGCGGCTTTGCCTGATCAGCAGCAGCGTAACCACCCGAAGCACTTTTGTCTCTCTGTCACAGTCAACAGGATTTTACACTTCCTATGGGTAATGGACCCATATTGTACATATAGTCTAACTGCACTGTCTGCAACAGGATGGCTTCACTGCTCTGCTGAATTGGTGCGTTCCACTCCCTAACATCCTCTCAGGTTGATTTGAGGCGTTTTATGGCACAGGAAGCCATTAGAATTTAGATTTATGTGATCGGTTTGGTTGTGACACCTCAAACTGTGTGTGCCTTCATCCCTGGATGCAGAAGTGACAGAGGAGACGTGCTTGCGGTGCCGACTCAGCTCTTATCGGCCGTCCAGAGGGGGAAAACACAGCCTCCCAATTTCCCAAATTAAACTGTCAGCAGCTAAAATGATTGGGACCTTGATGGCCTCATTTATGGCGCACTGCCACGATCCACATAATTAGAGTGATTTTTTTTTTCTTCCTTAAACCTGTTGAGGTTTCATTTATGTTTTCTGGCTTCCGAGCAGATAGTTTTGGAGAGTCAGATCGGGTCAAATAATGACTATTAATCTCAGCCACGGGGGGGCTGTTTATGTGGTAATGACCTTCAGTGTGACAGGCCAGAATTGCACTTTAAAATAATGCAAATCTATTGTACTTACACCCACGTAGCCCAGTGCCTCCGTCTGCCAAGGCCTCTAAGTGCTCCAAGTTGGTTATTTTAATATCAGATCATTAGGCGTCTTTTAAAACCTGCACCTGTGGGATTTTAAGAAGTCTCGTCAGCTGCTGGTTTTACTGTCACAAGAAGCCACCGTGGCAGGCAAATGGGGTAAAAGCAGCACGGTGTAATCACACTTAGAGTCTTTAATCTGTGCCTGGGCACACATCTACCTAATGTTTAATACAAGAAATATTAAAATATGTGGCCATAAATGTCAGAGTTAAACCCTCATTTCTGCTCCGATTTCTCCAGATCGTCCTGGAGAACAGCAGTCGAGAGGACAAGCACGAGTGTCCGTTTGGCCGCAGCAGCATCGAGCTGACCAAGATGCTGTGTGAGATACTGAAAGTGGGCGAGCTTCGTAAGTCACACACACACACACACACACACACACCCACACAGACACACACACCACAGTCGTGCTGCTGGTTCCTCTCCAGCGCTCTTCCCCTTTTTATTTTACTTATTTATCTCGCTCCCAGTGTATTCAGCGAGTCAGTAGAAGTAAACGGAGCCGGAGGGGGAGAATGCTCTGCCCGCAGAGATGTGCATACACTCCTCTTATGTGCACAGAAACACAGAGCCGGCCACGGGTACACACATTCCCTCCCTGTTAAGATGAAAGCAGCCATTATGCTCAGTAATTGTGCTGCTGGGAGTTCATTATTTAGTGATGCACCTCGCCCCCATTCAGCCCGCTTTCGGCCTAATACACCGCCTCTGGGAGGCACGCTGCGCCGGGAAGGAGACGCTGGGCCCACGTCCATACCAAATTGATGTGCCCTTTTCAGTTGTCTTTACTTGTTTAAATGGGGAGAGTTGGTCTCAGTTCCGCTCCAGACTGACCCCTGCTGCTCCCTGCAGGGAGGGAGACGGCATTCTCGGCTCAGCTTTAAACTGATGTGCCCTTTTCATCTGTCTGTTTTTCATAGAGGATTTAGACTCGGCTGCATTGCAGGGCTTTTTCCTTTTTTTTTTTCTTTCTTTCTCCTCCTCGTCCTTGTGTCAAAACCGCAGCAATAACGTTCGACTCATAGACTCAAGTCCATGAACAAATGCCATCTCGGGAGATGTTTCATCCAAATTCTCTCATTTGTCCTAAACGCCATCGATAAAAGAGCCGTGGTGGCTTTCAATACCAGATGACCAAGATAGGACGGTGCAGAAATGCTCGTAATTTTCCTGTTCTTTCTTTAATGTGTCCTTATCTCAGTCAGACGCAGCGCTGTAATGCAAACTGTCCTCATTCAATTCTGGGCTCATCCTCTTCAAAGGGAAAACCGATTTATTTGAACCAGAAAGATGCTGTCTGTGCTACTTCGACCCTGAGACTGGGGTCGTGGGTGGAGCGTTGTAGTCCAGATAGGAAGAAGTGCTGTAGAGCTGCAACAAGAGAAAACAGTGAAAATTGGAGATGCCTGTTTCAAAAAGGCCACAATAATGTCTTTAAATACTACTTTAAACCAGAAGATATTCACATTTAAAGGGCTGGGGTCAGAGATTTTTGATTCATAATTAGTTGTAGCTGTAGTGAGAGGAACAGGACACTGAGCTTTTAGATTTGGATGCATTTCTGTCATTTGTTGACCCTCTCCTATCGACTTCTGTGTCCACATGCATCTGATAACGTAATGTGACATTTCTGGAGGCTTGTTGTGCATCTCACAGTTTCATTTCTTTTCATCATGTTTTTTTTTATCTAAATGTGATGTATTGCCTGTGCCCTTTTGATCTCCTCACATAGCGGGCTGAAATTGCTTCCCTTTACTCTGTCTTACAAATGCGGCTTTGACCTCTCTCATATCAAAATGCAGATTAAGCGACCGGGCTCGTCTCCCTAAACTGGGAGACCGTCTTTAGCTCCGAGGCCTTCCTAAGCATGTAGCTCAGGGCTTATGCAGCACAGCCAAAGCCCCTCAGATGAATGCCAGGCCGTCATAATGAAGAAGACTTTGTTTCCGCGTGGCTTTATTTCTTCCAATGAATTGAGCCGGGTTGCATGCGGGATTTCATGCAACGTACTCAAACGATATGAACGGCCCTGATCCATGATCCGAACCGAGCATCTTCAAACTTTTTCCATTAGCATGCCTCTTCTTTTTATTGCCGTTGGGGTGAAGATTGTGTTATTTTACGGCATCTAAATCCCCCCCCCCCTCTGCTCGGGTGGAAGTGAAATCCTAGCAGTGACCTTGACTCGTAGTTGTGAGGCGTTTTATTCCCATCAGCCTCTCTGTTGTCCCCTTTACTGCGGCTGTTAGCCCGGGAGACTGAACCTACCATTAATATTTATGATGCGGCAGAGTGTATTTACGTATGTGTGTGAGCGAGTGTGTGTGTGTGTGTGTGTGTGTGAGAGAGAGAGAGTGAGAGTGTGTGTGTGGGGGACGGAGAAGAAATTGAAAAGTGAATGTATCAGCTGCAGAGTGACCTGTGTGTATGTGGCGCTGCCTGTTGCCGCATACATACATATAAGTAGGTCATCTCCGGGCGCGCAGTCAAACATTTACACACAAAGGCGACGAAATGAAAACAAATCCATCGCGGCAAATCACTGGGGACGAGTGGGGGGTGGGGGGGACAACATTTTGATATATTTATATTTAGCGCGTCCCATATCTTTAATGCTCCCATCCGTCTTTGTCTCAACTCCGGTAAATATTTGCACAGACTCGGAGCGGTATATGCGTCCCGGTAGTCGTCTTCTCCCGGCGCTAAGTGCATTTCCATGCAGCCTCCATTAGCCCGGCCTATGTTGACACGCGCTAATGAAGATGCAGGCGGGATTAATGTAACGCGGGCCACACAGGTGCTGTGAACGCAGGCAGGGTGACTGCACGGACATGCATGAGAAATGCGTGCAGGTGTGGGTGTGTGTTGTCCCAGAGGGAAGCAGGGAGAGGAGCGTCATCATGTCATCATGCAGTTGACCTTTCAGCAGGGAAACAATGAAATAGCTGACACTAATGAGGCCGTGTGCGGGTGTGTGCACGCCTCTCTCAAGTTTTCCAGTGTGATCTCGCGAGCCCCGCGGATATCTCCGCAACAACTTCAAGGAGCATTTTGGGGCTGTTTGTTTTTAACACGTTTTCCAGAATAAATACTTTATTATGGTTTTAAACCTTTCTCTGAGCCTCCGTTCACAGTCGTGCATTTACAGTGAAATATTTCTCTCTCCGTGGCCTTAAGGCAGGCATTTTTATTGCAGCCAGTTTGGGCTTGTCATAGTAGGAAAAAAAAAACAAAAAACAAACGTTACTTTTAAGACCAACGTGTTGCCAGTGCTCAGCTGCACTCTCAGTGTTGCACTATAAGTCAGCGCGCTAAGATGGATGCTCCCAAAGACAACGACCCGCTGCGTGCAAAGCAAAGAGTCCTCAGACGGAAGTTTTGACGGCACTGAGTGTGAGACTGGGAGCCGTCTTGGAAGTGAAAAGCCAGGCCTGGGTGAAATCTGGCTTCGGGGGGGTTGGGGAAACTTCCCCCCCACCTGGAGTTTCTGATGGGGAAACTGAGCACCAGGTGCTGGAAATGTGATGCCGTTGCACTGTGCGAATACGTCGAGAAGCAGAGAGAATCTGCGGGGCGAAGCCGCCCGTGTTTGATGCCTCATTAAAGCAAACCAGAACACACACACACACACACACACACAGACTCTGTGAGCATCCATTAATAAGTCATGGATGCCTCTTAGTGTCTGTAAAAACGATCCAAACCCCCGTGATGCTCAGGGGAGAAAACGTTCATCTCTCCTTGTTTCTTCTCCACATCCCTTTGTTGATCAAGACAGAGGAGAGAGAGAGAGAGAGAGGGAGAGATAGAGAGAGACGGAGGATTAATGGCGACGGCGGTGACGTCTTATTGGCTCATTTGCTCTCGGTCTGTGTGAAATGGCAGCGAGGCGCTGACAGAGGCCAGACACGCTCGCGCTGCTTGTTTTCTCACGGGGATGAAGCGCGCAGGGTTCCTGGCTCCGCCGCCGGCTGCCGAGGACGCCTTCCTTCCCCGGGCTTAATTTCTCTCACTCTTTCACACTTTCTTTCAAGCTTCTCCTCTCCGCGGGTCTGGGGAACATCTGTCTCTCTAAGACTTGTAATCCCCTCTCATGCTTTCATGCTCTGATTTCCCCCCTCTCTCTCTCTCTCTCTCTGTCTTCCACTCTCTCTCCATCCCATGACTTTCACGACAAATGACGGCTCTGAGAGAAGCGTCTCACCTCCACTGTTGGAATAAATACCAGCCTGCACTCAGGACTCAGGCGCGACACTTGTCTCTGTGCTCTCTCAGGTTAATATTCTCCCGCCGCACTTTTCCCATTTAGCGGCGAGCGTGCACGAGAGCCTTTCAGCTGTTGTCGAGATGTTTCACTTCTATGCAGATGTGCTCCGGAGAAAAGAAAGACGAGCGGGCTTGTTTGGTTAAATTAGCTGTCAATGCTGCCCAAGTCTACATAATTCATAACACTGTCCATCTCTCTCTCTCTCTCTCTGTCTCTCTCTCTCCCTTCCATTAATTCTGACCCTCTTTCCTTTCCTCTCTCCCTCGCCTGAGCGTTCGTTGCAGCCCTGCTTTAGATGTTGAAAGATTAATTGTCGCACTGTGTTTCTGCTGCAGCCACGCGGCTTAATGGAATATGTGTCTTTGAGGCGCCAAGCCATGACTTCTCCGGCTCCGCTGTTTAAGCCGGCCCGTGGAATATTTATGGAGTTATTTAAGAGAGGGGCCCCGGCCCGGGCCCGGTGAGTAATGGCCCTGCTTGGTGATTCACGGTGTGGCACCTCGTCGCTGAGACGCTGAGCCGGGTGGCGAGCCGTGGCAGGTCCGCGGCGCTGACATGTATGTACACACACACACACACACACAAACACACACACACACACGCAGCCTGACAGCCACTTGATGTCCTTATATGTGGCACTCAGGCAGAGGAGGTCAGCACCACAGACAGCTCCATCAGACTGCAACACACAGCCTGCGCTATATTTAGCAGAGCTGCAGCAACTAATCTATCAGTCCACAAACATACCTTAAAACCGACTACTGCTTTGGTAATCGATAGTGATCGGTGATCGAAGTTATGATTCTCTGACCTCAGCTTCTTAAATGTGAATATTTTCTGGGTTCTTTAGACTCTGTCAGAGGTAGGAATAAAAAGGCATTTAAAGCCCTTATAGACCTCTATAAACCACTGTTACTGTCATTGTATCTTACAAAAAAAAAAAAACAATTAACAGATTCAAGTGATTGGGCAGATTATCAATGACCAAAATAATCAATGGTTTGAGTTTGATTTTCTTTTTCATATTGTTTCCTCAAGGAGAAAATTAAATTTTAATTGATCTTCATGAGCTTAGCATCAGAAATCAACAAATGCGGAAGAATTAGGATAATAATAAGTGATATCAGTGTCATATGAATCCCTCTGTGTAATACCTATGAAGAAATTACAGAATAATGACTGATGTTTTACATCATTTCCTATGTTTTCTAGCATCTTTTTCTTTTTTTACATTATCTTTTTATATTACATTTCCACTATAATGAAAAATACAGGTTCATATCCCAACATCTCATTACAAAATCTGGAATAGTCCCATAAGAAGTTGGTCTTCAGCCTGTTTGGGGTCACAAGTTGTACTGGTTGAGAGCAGGTAACTAGTTGTGTCCTAGTTACAGTAGGTCTTCGAAGTGTGTGTGTGTGGGTGTGTTTCTGAGTGGCTGGAGTGCACATGTGTGTATGCAGTAACTCCAAACCCAGCAGGTGATCCAGAGTGATCCAAGCTCATTAACTGAACAACTCCCACCGTGACGACACACTCCTGAGTCTCCTGCTGCGCTCCAATAAACACAGGAGCACAGAGGACACACACACACACACACGCCCACACACACACACACACACACACACACACGCACACTCAAGAAATCCTGCAGTACGTGGTTGAAATGCTGCAACACCTTTGCAGTGGCCTATGATGCCTCACCAATATATAGTTTATATATAGCGACACACACACACACACACACACACAAGTGTGAGGTTTTGACAGACTCACAGTCACAGTCAGAATGAAATGTCATGTCTGGGCGCTTATTTGGACAAGAGGCGTGAATATAGTGCAGGAAATACATGCAAGAAAATGTCAGAAGATGTAGCCAGAACCTTCAAGTGTTAGATTGTGCCTTCTTTTGCTGTTAAGTTTTTTGTGTGTGTCTTCTTTTTTGGTGAAAAGCTGCATTGTAAATGACGTTGATTACAACGTCTTTATTTCCTCCCATTATAGAAATATCATATCTCATATACTGTAAGCCTCTTGGTTTAACCAGCTTTAAGATGCATACGATCTGTTGAATCTGACCTGCTTTGTGGCACAGTCCTGCCATTATCAGGATCATTATCATTATTCATGAATTTCCCCCACTGCGAGGCTAATAAAGGCTTATGATGCTGAATGATGAACGTTTCTTCCGTTGGTCTCTCAGATAAGCCAACATCCGCCGCTGCTCTTCATTTTATACCGCTAAAGTGTTTTGAGGCACTCAAGTGTAGCTCTGCACCCACTGTAGAGACTCACTTAGAAACCCTAACGGGAGTTGTACTTGTTCAGCACTAACCACTGCAGTGTCTGTCTGCAGGATTTGCTTTAGCTACTGTTCTAGTTTTGTTTTGTTTTTTTCCCCTCTTAACACTGTGAAAAACTTCCACAGAGTCGACATGACCGCGGGCGCGTGCTGCTCCTCTCGGGCCGACAGGGGGCTGCTGTCTCAGACTCGATAGACTCGGAGCATCACTTTAATGGGATTAATTACATTTGTGACCCACTGAGAGAGACATTTCTCCGCTCACATGCCGACAAGTCATTACATTAACCAGTAATTGATATGATACATTTCGCAGCCGCGCGCTGCGAAATGTGAACAAGAGTAAGACGACCCGACGGTTTTTCTGATACATCTCGTGTATCGCGTGTTTGTTTTGGAATTACTGGTGATTTTGTGTAGAGTCTCGGTGAAGGCTGGATTATATAACGCGTGAAATTTGCCTTTCATGATATGTTTGCGACCTGTCTCATTTACAGTTTGCCTCCTCTGTAAGCAGCCTCT
This sequence comes from Karalla daura, assembly GCA_029224185.1. Classification (NCBI taxonomy): domain Eukaryota; kingdom Metazoa; phylum Chordata; class Actinopteri; order Chaetodontiformes; family Leiognathidae; genus Karalla; species Karalla daura. The sequence continues at coordinate 10,399,277 of CM055205.1, read as the reverse complement.
CGGGCTAATGAGGTATCAGTGGGACGAGAATTTATGTCCGAGATCACACATTAGTATTCCAACATTAGCGCTGGCTGAACATTAGCTCGGAAACTGATTCCATTTGAAATGACTTGTTAAGTCTCAAGGTTTTAGCTGCTAATCCCTCCCATAAGTCTCCCTCCATGAATCATGGACGAAGTGGATGATGGCAGCGGAGGAGGCGGAGGAGGCGGGAGGAGGGGTAGAATCCAAAGTATCCCTCAAGTCGGCATCAACTTCACAGGGGCTGTCAGTGGCAGCCTGGTTGTAAAGGCGGAGCGTTCGGCAGGGTTTTCCGCTCTGTAGCCTCGGGCGTACACCGGCGCAGGGGTTTCAAATTGGAGCGCACACATAACAGCAAACTTGACACATGGGCGCTCAGGAATACATACGTTTTGAGCATCCTTGGAGTTTTGTTGTTTGTTTTTTGTGTTTTGGTTCAGACCCTCCCGCTCCTCGTCAGCTCCCGGCAGCCCCGGGCTTCTTCTCGGCGGCTGTTTGCCATCGAACTCTCACCGAGCCTTCAACCGTCCCAACTGTACGCAATGTTCTGAAATAACTGAGGCTGTTTACCTGAAAGCCCGGCTCGCTGGCAGACCTTGTCCAAGGTGAAAACCAGACAGAGCGCAGGCCCTGCACCAGATGGACTCACACACACACTCACACATGAAATTTCCTGACATAGAAAGACGAAATACCGCACAGGACAACATCCTCCACAAGGAAAACAAATCAAATACAATCACTCAGTACAAGCCCGACTTACCAACAACAATCAACCAAGTACAAATAAAGAACAATATAAATGAGAATTTTCTGTGTGCTGATTAAAATGCGTCCCTTCAAAAGTAAGCTAGTTAAAAAAAGAACAAACTATAGTAGAAATATGAAACAGAAAGTTGGGGAAACAGATGGGAAAGTAAACCAAATTGACATCTGTTTCTTGCAATCGTGGGTTCAAACATGGTACTCCTTTAAAAGTCAAGACTTGATGCTTCACCTGGCCAAAGCAACTTCTTCACCTCCCTGTTTTGATGTTTCAGTCTCAGTTGCTTCAGTGATTTTTCTCCCAAAATACCGATGGGAGTCTGGCAGCAGCCCCTCACCAATACGTTTCGTCACTCTTCTCCTAATCAATGTAGCACTCCTCCGCCTCAGTACGGGCAGTTCATGACTCCTTTTCGCTGGTCCGTGACGATACTTGTGCATGATGTTGTGTTCGCGTGCTTTTCCTGTGGTCTGTTCGCACATATGCGCGTGGAAGCTGGTGGTCTGTGTTTCTGTGTTGTGATCAAATAATTCTGTCTGTGCATTCGGGAAGACTCAGACAGATTGTGCGTTTGTTTGCGTAAGCATGACTCACGCCGTCTGACTTGAGATTTTAGCTTCAGATGAATTTGGCAGGAGGTGAACATCACAGAGCGCGCCGCCTCTGATGACCCACATCTCGTGCGTCGAGATCGAAAAGACTCGAGTTGTGTTTTTGTATTTTTGATGAATGCGGCCGGGGGCAGCTCTGGCCTGATATAGAGCTCGCAGACAGATGCGGCTGCTGCACGGGCCTTTTTGTGTCTGAGAAGGAGATATTAGTCGGTGAAAGCAGAGGCGCTGCTAAATGTGTTGGATACGTGTCTGCTGCCTGAGTGCTGATGGATTTGCCTCCCTCTGTGTCATTTTCCTCTCTCTCTCTCTCTCTCTCTGTCTCTCTCTCTGTCCTCGATCGCATCTTGACCATTGTTAGACATTAAAATGGTCTAACCAGATAATTGGAGACCACAAAGGTAATAAGCCCCCTCCCCGTCTTATCCCCGTTCTGGAAATGCCCTCCTTCCTGAAATCAAACACTGTATGCGAAAAATACTCTGAATAAATAAAAACCATTGACAAAGCAATTGATTTCACACAGCCTCCTACAGCTCGCACAAATCCTATTTTTAATCTCGCATTTCAATTTGAACAAGTGACCTCATTCTCCTGGCGTCTTTGTTTAATGAGCATTAGTTTCGAGGCAGAGAAACTATAATATACTATGAATTGGAATGAGAACAAGCCGGCTAATATTATAAACTGATTAAAAGTGATTCATTTCATATTTCGCAGATTCCAAAAAACACAGCGTCTCGGCAGAGGCGGAACGTGATGTATGTTGTGAGATGTTTATTAGCTTGTGATCTCACTAGTTTCCCTGCCAAACTTTGTGCGTGTCAGTCCGTTAACGCACATATCTCAAAAGAAAAAAAAAAGGAAAATGAGGAAAAAGGGATGCCAAGACGGTGTCAGACACGAGGCTTTTATTTTGCTTCCCAGAAGCTACAATCAGTGTTGAATATGTCTTTATAATGTATGTCACCATAATCTCCATCCATCCACTGGGTGAAGGCAGGTAATACACTCTGGACAGGACCAGTCCATCACAGGACACGCACTCACTCTCACACTCACATCCAGTCCGTAACTCTTACCCTTCATGCCTGTGTTTGGACTGTGGGAGAAACCAGAGAGAGTGTCCACATACATGTAAACTCCAGATAGAAATGCCCTCCATCCGAGTGGGACGCACACCACACCTTGTTGCAGGGACTGGTTTGCATCTTATTTTTAGGATGTTGCAACGTTACGTTGCGGCTGTGGAAGCACAAAGTCATCTCACCAGCTGAGGTTTGCGTCACAGTGTACCTGCTGTCCTGGCATCCCACTCCCACAATCACACACACACACACACAAACGGACAGTGACTGGACCGGAAAGATGGTGCTGACGCTGCTCGCTGCACACACACACACACACACACACATGCACACACACACACACACTCTCTCCCCTTGTCTCAGTGGGACACCGGGGCATGCTGGTATTGTAATTAGAGTGAGGATGACACTTTTCGCTGTGTATTTATCGTGTGGCAGAGCTGCAAGGTGACTCCAGGGGTTGTTTCGCTTACTTTGTGCACACTCATGGACACACATACACGGTGACAAATACACACTGGACCTTGACAGATGTCAGGGTGGCGTTCAGCCTCCATATCTCTCTCCTATATAGACACACACACACACACACGTTTGCACACCACTGCACAGACTTTTAACACAGACGCTTAGTCACCTCTCTCTCTGTCTGCAGAGCTCCTCTGTGCGGCGTCCGGTTGAGTAATTAGTTCGGGGCGGACGTCACAGAGTCCTCACGTTGACTGGACTTTGATGAGGGTGTGATAGGCAACAGCTGTCCCACGCTCCATCATGCTCGCTCTCTCACATACACCCGCACACACACACACACAGAGGCACACACGCGACATGTGGCCGACCTCTGACCTGGGCTCAGCCAGGCACATCACAGTTGATGGATGGAGAGGAAGGGAATGAGAGGACTCTGTCCACCTCTACGTCCGCTGTCCGGGTGTTGTTGTGTGTGATGCAGTGGAGCATCGCTGCAGCCGAATAATCGGGAGCAAGTGAGCCGGAAAAAAACATTTGTCTCCCGAGTTGTTACTCCAAGTAGGCAGAGTTTCAAACACCTCACGCTTGATAAAAAACAAAACTCCAATTAGTGTCAGACTGCAAGTCTGTCATCACGGGTCGTTAAGTGTACCTAAAATCCAGGGCTAACTCGGGTACAATGGATTCAGTGGGTTGAAAAGTGGTGGTTTCACATGTCAGTGGCTGCTCCAAACTCATCACAGAAAACGAAATGATGCAACCACGAGGTGCAAAGCGAGGGCAACCGTCTGGGACAAACTTGTGAACAATCGTTTAACTGATGCTTTGTGAACCAGCGACTCCGGGAGACAGAAGTGTTGTCAAAACATCTCAGACCTGAAGTGTTTTGTTTCGCTTAAGTCGATTCCCCAAGTGGCCGTCTCCTGTACGGGTTCCTTGACCCCGGCAGTAATCACATTGAGGCAGGTGGCCTGTCAGTGAAGATTAGTGCTGCGAGGAAAGTGTTTTAGGTCTGTGCAAGTGCAGAAGAAGTGGTGGAATTCATTATCATTGAGCATGCAGCAACGTTACCTTCACCCAACAGTGATAACATGCATAACAAAAGGGACGGAGAGTGCTTCACCAAACAGTGGGCCAATGATGGGCTTGTTACAGACTTTATTGTGCACTTGACACTGAAACCCGAGCTTGTTCCAATTTAAATCGACTCTGACTTTGATGCTGACCTTCCCTATTCTTTCACCAGGGACTTGATATTTCTCCTTAAGTGTTATATATATATATAAGTCTTCATCTATTTCTGCCTTTTCTTTTGCATGTACAGAACATGACTTTTTTTTCTTGTCAAATCTTTCATTAAAAAAAAAACAAATCTTCTATATATGTGTAAGGATGTTACACAACCTGAAAGCACGACAGACTATTGAAAAGATGAGTCCTCCCAGCGTCCTGTCAGCTCTGAATCAAACTTGCGTTACTCCTCAGACTTGACCTTTGCTTCTTGGAAACGATGGACTCATTCTCGGCACACACTGAGTAGACGATTTAAGAAACAGTCCTATAGATCACGAGCTGCAGCCTTATTGTGAACTCGAGGACGTTCTCCCGTTTTAGACCTGCGTCCTAACAAAGGCGCCCGCTCGGATGTACTCGTTTGCACTTTGTAGCGGCATACGTTCCTAATGTACCGCGCTGTAAAGCAGCACGTTCTGCTGCACCGCGTGGCCAGATGGTCCATCATCACCTAAAGTGGTCATCGCCGTGTCCTGTTTCCTGGTTCATGGCCGCTACAGCCACCGAACATCTGGCCGTGCAGATGGACGAACAGCGCACAGGACAAAGAAAACTCATTACGGCCCATTTTCCATCCGTCTCATTTGTCTGCTGCGGACCCGTACGCTTGGCCAAAGAGACTCATAAATTGTGACTTCAATTGAGGGAGAGTCCGTATCTACCCTGCTGTTTTGCAGTGTGTCATCCCGCCACCAGCCGAAGTCTTTTGAGTTTGTGAAAATGTGTCTATGTGTGTGTGTGTGTGTGTGTGTGAGTGTGTGTGTGTCTCTGACTGTGTGACTCATCCGTGGAGAAGTGTCAGTCTCCTCAGGCACTCGATGCGTCCAGTCGTCCGCTCCATCCCGGCGCTCTCCTCGGCCTGCGTGTGGGCCCCGCTCGTTTTCTCAGCTGAAGGGAAGAAGAAAGAAAAGCTTTCACATTCGCCGCCTCAACCTCTTAAGGGTCCGTCACACAGCGGCTAAGAAGTGTTTAACCCCGGGCTTCTCAGCTGCTGTGGGGACACGGCTCATGGCGGGCTGCAGTTTGCAATATCAATTTAATTTTGCACAGAAAAACAGGATTAAAAGTGACGGCGGCGGCGAGAGCCCGCAGAATGGAGCTTAATGGGAGAGGCTGCGCTGTTTTCTCTCCAATTGAAATCTGTGAGGTTAGGAAATAGTTCTCCATAAACTGGCAAGATGCTGTACCTAGCACCCAAAACAGTTGCACGACGCGTTCCAGTCCTGGCGTCTCCGTGCGGGCGTCTGGAGCTGCCACAAATGCAAATATTTTGTTTACAACCTGGAGCCCATCAGCAGCGCAGATAATAAACAGACACAGTGCTGTTTAAACAAAGAAGGAAAGTTGATTTGAAGCTTGTTCTTGTTTGCATTTTCAGGAAAATAATAAAGTTTGTTCGTTGTGGGGCGCATTACTAAACTACGTGGCCCATTGGCTAAAAAGTTGTTTCACTAGCTACAGGGTCGACAAATATGTAGAATAGATTGGATTACTGATTGTGCCCATCACATCTCTGTATGCTCATTTAATGCCAGGCGTGAACAGGGTCAAGCTTCTAAGCTCACATCTGTCCTCTCAAGTGTCCTTTTCCTCAGAAGTGAGTGACTAATGCTGGTGATGCTAGAAAGACGCTATATACCTACACAGTGCGATCACAGACACAGTGCCTCAGATTAAGGTTGTCTACAGTCTCACCATTTGGGTCAAAAGAGTTTTTTTTTCTCCCTTCAGTGGAGACCTTGAGCTCAGCCTCTCCAGCCTCTCAGCCTCGATCACACAGTGTTTCATTCTGTAGCAGATGTTCCAGCATCGTGCTCCGGCATCAGTCAGACTAATCCTGAGGCACTGCTTCAGTGAAAAAGGAAGGAAAGAGGACAGGATGGATGGATGGAAGGAAGGAAGGAGAGGAGGGAAGGAAGGAGGCTGGTTCGGGGCTGGTAAGGCTTGGAGCAATGGTTACCTAATCACAGTAACATGACTTTGCACTCACACAGTGGCATCTCCGTTCAGGCGGCGAGTTCTGAGTGCATTAGTGCAGTGGGGAGAATGATTCAGTCATGACATTTCAGCTTTCTGGAAACCAGCCCGAATATTCAAGCTGTTTTACCAAGTGGATGGGATGTTCTTTTTCTTTTTCTTTTTTTTTTTTACTCCCTGCAAGTACAAGAACTAGACATTACGATCAGATGGCACGTCTCCCAGGGAAGTAGCGTATAGTGCGTTCTCTGAGTGGTGTTACTGCGTCGTTCTCTCTTGTAGTGGATGTGAAATGAAGCACAAGCGCGGAAATGAGTCGGCTTTTGATTTCTAGACATTTACTTTAAACCATCCATGGTGGGACCGTTGCACATAAGGTGTAGACAGGGTATATATGTCCTGGCCATGTTTGTTTTGGTATATTGGGATGAAACTGCAACCTGGAACCTTTTCGCCACTCCATGAACCATTTAGTGTTAAACTTATTTCCCTATCTGAACTTCAGTGAGTGCAAAAGGACTAAAAAGTGCTTACTTTTAGCCAGTAATGCAGTTCTTTACCCCACGCTGCTGTGTTTTAATGTCGTGGGGTGGCTAAAAGGCAGAGCAGCTGCACACAGACTTCCCTCTTAAATCACTTCCTCAGCGTGAGTAAATTCTGTTTGTCTGATTAAATATTCAGTAATCCACACCATAACCATTTAGGTGAGCTTTCAGTCGGGGTATTACATTGCAGAAGCATCAGCACGCTATCTTTGCATCAGTGCAGAGCTGGTTCTGACCTGTTGGAGCAAACTGTGCCTCAGAGTTCCTGCAAAACCTCAGGATGGAGAAATCTCTGCAGACCGCTCACTGTCTGCATCTCCCAAATACGCCTTGACGTGTAATTCGCCTCACCTTGCCTCCTCCGGTCTCCGTTGCTCCTATCAATAAACAGCCCATTTAGCTCAGAGGTCACTCCAAACTTCAACCGTGCAACTTTCACCACTCTGCTAAAAAAGGCTCTTTGATTGACTTGAGGGCTTTCTCCTCCTCGCTTTCCTGTTTCCCTTCTCCTCTTTTTCCATCCCTGAGGTGTTGACAAAGCAGCCGGCCGCTCGGCATCTGTTTTGGCTCACCTCCATTAGTCTCCTGATTGACTATGGGCGCTGATAGCTCACCAGCCCCCCCCCCCCCTTTAATCTCCCATCCATCGCTCCAAATCGAGGCTCAGGTCGCGGTGCCCGTGGCCCGTGGGCATCACTCATTACACTGTGAAGTTTCAATTGCTGCCTGACCCCTTCCATCCAATTTCATGGCTGCTTGTGGTGGGCCGGCGCCCCGCTACTCCGCTCCGAAACTCTTTAAATGAACCAACCCGTGGCTCAAGGCTGCCACTCATCTCCACAAGGCGACGCGAGGGAGACGAATTTAGTTCAAATGAATGTCAAGCCTTGTTATTCTACCTCTTGGTTAATGTGGTTTAGGCACTCGGGAGCCCCGGCGTTCCCACTTTCCCCTCTTCATCCGCATTTCAAACACGCTCGCACACAAATAGTGGGAATTGAAACGCTTCGGCGCGCTGCTAATAAGGAAAATAAACCACCTCTGGCTTTTGAAAATGAAAAAAACCTCAACTTAATCCAGTTGGAACGGTGTTTGCTGGTCACAATTTGTCTTGGAGGGACGTTCTGTGTTTCAAGTAGATGAGAAGCGAAATTTTCAGCCTGGCATCGTTTGAGGGAACTGTATCGGATTCTCTGTGGCTGTTTCTATGATTTCTATGAACACATCAACCTTCTGCCATGTCTGCAGAGATGCAGAGTAATGCAGAAACAAAATCTCTTCCCGGCCGGTGTTATTCTAACTCATGAGCAGTCTGTCACTTCACATACAGCCCTGTGCTTCTTATCTTCTGCACTCTCACTGAATGTAAATCCGCAAGGACAATTTTTTTTTCCTGTCGAGATGTCTGAGGTCGTGCCAGATCACCCAGGACATTTGTCACTTTTTTTCGGAGCGCCTCTGCAGCACTGATTCGCCTTCATTTTCCATCAGAGTGAGGTTTACTTGCTGCCTCTCTGTGTGTGGGCCAGGCGTCCCTGCTGCTCTGCGTCGGTCAGGTGTTCGGGTCCAGGCAAAGCAGAGCGCCACGTTCCTTCAGGCCCGATTACATATTTATAAATTGAAGGCCACCATATGGTGCGAGTCGCTCAATGGAGGAGAAAAGTAGAGGGTAAATGGCCTTTCTCTCAGCCAAATGACTCTGTGATCAATGTGGACACAGCCGATCCAAGTCACAGTCTGCATCATTAAGATCAGATTTACTGAGCTCTGTTTAACACAGCCCAGTGGTGATGAGTCAGTTTTACAGTTTCTATATTAAATAAAATACTTTTTTTGTGTTTTGTAATGAATAGGATGAACATAAACCGTTAATTAGTGATGCAGCAAGACGATTTCTTGTGCGCAGAGCCAGACGAGCTCTTTGTAAATCCAAAGTAATTTGTTTTCCGCCACCAAAACAAGCCCAACGCTGTCACTTTGAGTTTGCTGCCTTCAGCCCCCAGACAAGCGTCTGCTGAGGCGTCTGCTGATCGTCCCCCTCGCTCTCTTCCTTGTGTCCACAGCCAGCGAGAACTGCCACGACTTCCACCCCATGTTCTTCACCCACGACCGCTCCTTTGAGGAGTTCTTCTGCACCTGCATCCAGCTGCTCAACAAGACCTGGAAGGAGATGAGGGCCACCAGCGAAGACTTCAACAAGGTACGCTGTGTGTTTAATCGTGTGCTTTCAGGTCAGAGGGAGGTGCAAAGAATGTCAAAACATCGGTGTGTCTTGTTTTAATACAGCCATGTAATTGTCCCAAGGTTTTGAAGAGTGTTCATACTGAGAAAAGAGGACAAATGAACTTCTTGGTGTCGGTTTGTGTATCAAACTTAAGTGTGTCACCGATGGATTCCTCACATCTGGATCAAGTTAAAATACAGTTAAAAGCCAGATGAGACGACGTTTCCAGATCAGATCAGGAACAGTTACCCTAATTTGGAGGTTGTCAGAAAGTTGTTTTGTTTGTTTTTTTTCCTAGTTACTAGTTGACACATGACACACACTCATATGATGGAAAGCAAAGTATTTATGAATTCATCCATCTAATGATGTGTGATACCCACAACACACAATTCACATGTTATATGACAACTTGTTGTGATGCAGAATGTGTAGGGTTTCTAAACACAATATAGGAGCGTTTATTTACTGAGAACATGATGGGATTTTATCTGTGGCAGTTTGGCAGTGGGAGCATTGCATCCTGATGGTTGTTTGTATAATAACACGGTATCACAGATGCCTGATCACACAGCGAGATGGATGTGATAAAAACCTGGCTTGTGCATACATCTGAGCCGCTGCGGCAGATAAACACAGTCTTATCAAAGCGGCGACTGTCCCAGCCCGATATGACAGCCTTCATAGTCAGCGGACTTTAGAGGCTAATGCGTGATGACGCGGAGGACAAAACCGAATGTGGACAGTTTCAAGGTGAGCGCGGTGCGGACGCAGCAGGGCTTCGCCCGTTCCTCACGGTCGCAGACACGCGGACAGGAAGCGGCGTCACGCAGCTCCCTCTTAATTACCCCAGCGTTAATCACATTATCCCAAATGATGTTAGTTATTAGAACGTCATCGCATGCAAATATTGGGCCTGATTATGATGCTTAGACATGGAAATGTTGTTTTTACCCTGTTTGCACAGATGAACACACTTTAGACGTGTTTTTTTTCTTTTAAGGGCGTAGATTGAGAGCGGGAGCCACATGCAAATCCAGGGAGCTTTTTTTTGTTGTAAATATTATTTATTTAAAATGTTACCCAGGTTGTTGTTTTTTTGTTGTTTTCTTTTTCCCTGGCTGACACGAGACATTAGCTGCCTCCACTGGCTGAGCTGCTGATTAAGCCACTACATCTTCATTTGGAGCTCAGTGGAGTCTGGATGAAGATGAAAAACTTCCTGCAAAGCTAGCTAATGTGGAGTGCCTCACGCAGGAAATCTGTGTGAGAGTGTAGGCCGCCAGACGGTGATAGTAATGAGGGGTTTATGACAGATATTGTATGTTGTGTATTCAACTGGGCGTCCGATGTTGCAGTCAACTCGTGCCATATGCTTTTTCCACTGATTTGTGAAACAAATGATGCTGTTATTATGGAGTCAAATACCAGGCACAGGCACCCCAGCGTCCAGGTCATCGTGTACACACAGTGATTTGTTTTGGTTCGGGGTCCTCCGCTCAAATTCACTGGCTCTGATGAAACAGGCTCGCCACACGCCACCGAGCTCGTCCCCCGGCCTCTTTTTGGTGACGGTCCGAAATGCAACGCCGCAAAGGTGACACTGTAATTGCCGCAGCGCCTCTGAAAGAGTCGGCGCGTCCTCTCTCTGTTTTGTGAATGGAGCGGGCGCACAAACGGAGTGATGCCGCCTTTGCATCATCCACCGTCATTAGTCTGCGTGCGAAATGATGGAAGACGGCGGCGCGTGTTTCGTAAGCCGGAGCCTGACATCGGCGGGCGAGTTGTGAATAAAAGTCTGGCGCTCTGCTCTCACAAAGGAAATAACTGAGTGGTATGAAAAATGCATTTGTTGTTTTAGCTTTGAGAACGGGTGCGTCGTCTTGATCTGCCGCCAGAGGTGATAAATGAAGAAACATACCGTAGTGGAGATGAAGAATCCAGTCACCCTCTGTTGGGTAAACCTGAAATCCACCCGCACCTGTGCAGCTCCTCTGAAGTCCTCGTCTCCATCTGTGTTTCTCTGTTTGTCTCCTTTCAAAGTGGAATTATTCCGAGCGCCGTTTTGTTTTGGATTTTATGAAATCGGCTGCTTGTCTGACGGCCTAAATGTTGCTGTAATGAAATCAAACCCCCTTAACCTGAAATGATAGATGTAGCGCTCCTATAAGGCTGGGAATAACCACCATGGCTCATGCTCAGCAGTATTTCTAGTTCATCTAGTGGGAGCACCCCTGTGCACACAGCTCACCGCAGGAAGCAATCCTATTATCCAATCCCATCCTTCACACCTTTCCCTCCGAGGCGAGAGTCGGTTTCGATTGAGTTGGGATAGATGATGCTTCCCCTTCCCCCTCTCCCTCTCCCCTCCCCGACCTCATCTTTCATCAAACGGCACCTTGGGAGTTTGAAATTCAGCAAGAAGCTCGTCGATAGTGAGACTGTTTGGTCCGGGGGTTACATTGGTTACACCGAGGATGTGGAGTCGGTTCGTGTCCACTGTGAGAGTAGACGCACTCGGACCACGTCCAAAAGTCGACAGTTGCTATGCAAAGATGGAGCATGTCCTAAAAACAGACATGGAGGGGGGGGATCTGAGTGTAAATCCTATTAAATGCTGAGCGTGAGCAGATAAGAATTATAAATCATTAGTGATGAGAAGGAGGAGAAGATTAGTTTTGAGGCAAAACCTTGAATGGGGTCAAAGTAAATGTGAGTAATTAAATGACAGGATAAAAGAAGAAAATGCTGAAATTTGCAGTCACAGCTTTTACATCTGTGGTGTCCCTCCTCTGACGCGATTCTGGGTGAAATAATAATAATAATAATAAGGGTAATAAGAATAAATTAGAGAAAAATCACTCTGTTGGGAATGGAAACAAAGTTTTCAGCTGGCAGGAAGCCAGACTCTTATCTCTGACACATGGGGCTTAGCCAGTTTATCACACTGGAAAATAAACCCGGAGATTAGACATTAGTGGATCTGACGCAGAGCACAATTCTGCCATTAAAAAAAAAAATAATATTTTTATTTAAGCTAAGAGATAACTGGAGAATTAACAGAGAGAAATGGGATAAACGTGCTTTTTATTTCAAAGTGTCAGGAAATGAGCAAATGATTATTCTGGAAGCATCAAGTAATAGAACAACGGAGACTTAGATTGTCACACAATCCAGCTAATCTTGAATGGGTGAAACTACGACTTTCCACCGAGGCATAGCTGTTGGAAATGTCTGAAAATTTCCTCGGAGCAAGTTGGAAATAATGGTTGACTCGTGTGAGCTAAAGCGCTGTCTCAGGAATTGATGGATGGGGCGGCACCAGGGTCGGTAATACATAACAGCGGCGCTGCAGATCCCGCTTCCACAGGTCTGAGGCTCACAGCTCGTGTCCTTTAAACTTCCCCCAATTGGTCATTTAAGCTGCACTATCGAGCCTTCTGGCTGAGCTGCTCTGTCTGAGGCAATCGGTCACGTAATTGGCCGCTGGTGTTGCAGTCGATTAAGGAATTTATTGACTTTTTTTTTTTTTTTTAGGATTCTTTGGTGAAGAATGACTCACAGATGCTCAGAACTGTGACGTTCACAATGAAAACCACAAATACGCGCTGCATAAACGATCTGACTGGCATATACATTTAACGCCCTGTGGGGACCAGTCCGTAAATATCTACTAACCTATTAGCAGTAACAGCCTGGTTGGTCGTAAAGACGCCGGGCAAACTAGGGTTAGTAGTCCGCCCGGACTACTACCTGGTGACATCACACCGTGACACCTGCTGCCATTGTTTGCGTCCGGTCCGTGAGGATGTTTCCTCCGGACAGATAGCGAGCCGTGTCCGGGATGATTCTGAGGGCGTCCACATCAAACGCCGCCGGCTCTCGGCTCCCTCGGCCGCTCCCCCCTGCGGCGGCGGTGGCGGCGGCGAGTCCTCCGAGGTGTGGAATACCGACTCACGTCGCTCAGGTGCTCTTCAGGCCGTGCTGCGGCCTCCCAGCCTCTGAGTGTTTCTTAAACGCTGAAGGCTTTCTCTCAGCGGCTTGCTCGTCATGGCTGGCTGAGCATCGGCCCTACACACACACACACACACACACACACACACACACAGAGGCCTCTACGTCTTAAATGAGGCCGTTAAGCACCCGCACATCAACACATCGGTTTGTTGAAGGACTTGCTTATGGAGAACAAGACGTGTGTGTGTGTTTTTCTACTCTGTGTGTATGCGTGTTTGCCTGCTCTGCGTGTGTGTGTGTGTGTATAATGGAGGCAGGTCTGATGCTCCCAGGGCACGGCTACGACCGTCAGCAACCGTTTCCCCTGTTTCCATAGCAACCCTTGTCCAATTACCGCTGCTGCGCTGCACTGCTCCGGCTCTGTGTCGATAAGATGGAGCCACTTCTACACGCGCGTGTTTACCGCGCAGCAGCGTCTAGCAGAGGACGGCGTCTCGTTGTTTCTTCATGCAAACGTCTGAGAGCGCCTTCTCCTCCTCCTCCTCCCCCAGAGAAGAAAAAGCCCCCCCCCCCATCTCTCCCTCTCTCTCTTGCTCAGACAAAAAAAAAAAAAAAACCCTCGCTGATGTAGCGGCTTGCAGCCACTCACGATACCCCTCCTCCTCCTCCTTCTTCTCCACCGCTCCTCTCATCCCCCCTCCCCCTCTGTCTAAACCTCTCTCTCTCCCTCTCTCTCTCCCTCTACACACACACGCACACACATACACAAACACACTTATCATGTGATTCACTTGCTGCACCACGATTGGCGTCTGTGATCGTGGCGTGTGTCCAATCAGGGCATAAGCCCCGAGATCAACATAAGCGAAGCAGTGCAGCCTGGCTGATGCTCTTAGAGTCACAGAGGGAGGGAGGAAGGCAGATAGATACGCACAGAAATATCATAGTGCATGGAGCAGAGTTGAGGAAGAGGGGGAGTTTGGTGTTGTTTTTGTCTATGGACAAGAGAAGCAATCTGGCAACCTGAAGGAGGAAGAGAGGCAGCAGAAGGAGGAGGAGGAGGTGCAGGAGCTGTGTTGACAGGAGTCTTCCCTCACTGTGGCGAGCTGTCCACGATCAGCTGGACCACTCCTCCCAGGAACCATCTGCTTCCTCCCTGCATCCTCCCATCCATCCCCGTCTCCCGTCGGGTGCTAAAAACTCCACTGGAGGATTCGGCAGTCACTGTGGAGAGGATCACACCGGCCTGGCAAACATGGAGGTGACATGTAAGTAACCGTGCGTGGAGATGGAGACAGCGGTCCCTCCATTAGCATGGAGAGACGGAAGGATGGATGGAGAGGGGGAGTCAGCCAGGAGAGGTGGTAGTAAAGGAGGAAGAGGGACTGTTTGTGTTGTTGCCTGGCTGCGGAGGAGGAGGAGGAGTAGGGGGAGAAGGAGGAGGAGGGGGGAGGATGGATGAGGGATGAAGGGTGATGGAGAGGAGGAGGAAAAGCAGGGAGAGGTGGAGAAGATGGGACAGGGGCACAGAGGAAGGGAAAGAGGAGGGACAGATGGGGCCGTGCAGACTCGGCGAGGCGTAAGCAGGTTAGACAAGGACCTGGAGCACAGTGTTTTCATTAACACACACACACACATACACACACACACATTCAGTCACAAATCTAATCTGCTAGATTATGATTTCACCCCATCTCCTAATCGCACACATTCCCAGCCTACCCCTCCTTACACCCCAGGCATCATCTGTGTGCCAGTGTACACTGTGTGTGCATGTGTGTGTGTGTGTGTGTGGGGTGGGGGGTTGGGCTTTGTTGTTGTGAATGGGATTACTCCACATCACCAACACCCACCGTTTGTCACCAGAGGAATTCAACGCCCGGGCTGCTGATCTCCTCCGCTGCACACTGAGTCTCAGAGCCGCGGATGAGCTTCAACCAGTGTTTTAGCCAGAGGGGTTTGACTCGGGATAACGGTGAGGTCAGCCCCTCACTGTAGAGCCTGAGTCTCTGAAATACTGCCAAAACCTTCCTGTGTTTTGTCTTGGACAATACACAGAGCAATCGAATCCACTTACAGGACCGTCCACTATTTTGGCTCCCCATGCTGTGTCTTTAAACTGTGACTACCGTTCATTCAGCAGCAAGTCCTGCATCTTGCAAAATGCATACGTTCCCTGAGTTGGATGAGAAGTTTGCTTCCACTGTAGGACCAAGACACAGTCAAACTGGGAGAAACAGCTTGTTAAAGAGGCTAAAAACCTACCTGCCAGCACCTCTAAGCCTGCTGCTTAGCACGCTGTAGCACATTTGTCTCTTTTATTCAAAGGAGATTGTGTTCCCAGGCTTTTCTTTTTTTTAACACCGTTCTTTTGCACAGTTTTAACATCCTTGGTGTTAAATTAGGACTGCTGCCTCCTGCTTGAAAATTACTCCTTTAAATGACAAAATACAAGCAGTCCTATTTACGATACCAGTGCAAGTGGAGTACAATCACAGAAATCTCACCCTGTGTGTGTGTGTGTGTGTGTGTGTGTGTGTGTGTGTGTGTGTGTGTGTGTGTGTGTGTGTGTGTGTGTGTGTGTGTGTGTGTGTGTGTATCATCATCCTGAAGTGCTCTTGAGCAAGACCTGCTCTCCCATTTACAGGCCAGCCACTGTAGACAAACCCAGTTTGGGTGTAAAGTGAAGCCTCCTTTTATTGATGTTGAACGTTTTTCCCCTGGCCGAGGGTGATCCAGTGGAGAGCACATAATCTGCTTTGCTCACCCATGTTGAAGGCCTGACCCTGTCCCCGCGTGGGATTATTCACATGGCAATCCTCCACAGGCCCGTCATCAGCAGACCCTCACGCATCACTACCGTCGTCCAGCGCTCCGGACTCCTCCCCTGATTTATCTGAGGCCGCTCTCCGCAAATCAATTAAGGACACTTAATGCAAATCAATGCAAATGATTTCTGGCTCTGCTCTTTAGCAACGAGACAGTGGCTCCACACTAAAGGTTACAACACACACACACACACACACACTAACAATGACACAGGGCACTGCCTCAGAAGTGATGAGACAGTGATGACGTGAGCGCAGGTGCCAAAGGTTTTGGGTGGCGGCCATGTTTGGGTGCCAGGGAAGCAGCTCGGGGCAGTTGGTGAGAGCGCTGCACACGCAGCCATATGCCAACAGCGGAGCGAGCGCTGCTGCCGAGCTCTGCATGGAGCGCCGCACGTATGGCTCTCAGGACGCGGCCCCTCCCCCCACCCTCTTCCTCCTCCCCTGCAATGAGACCTGCTGTTCCTCCAAAATGGTTTCATTCACCCCTCTCCCCTGCTTCTATACCGCCTTCCATCCCTCAGTGCCCTATAGCTCTCTCTCTCTCTTTTCCTCCTCCTCTTCACTCTAGTCTTTCAGCCCCACCCCTCACCCCCCACCCCCCCCACCCCCCTCCACCTCTACCTCTATTGTTGAATTCAGACAGGCTATTTATATCTTTCTGCCTGGCTGCCTCACCTCCCACTCCCTTAACAAGGTTTGCTTTATTGTTTTGCACGTGCATGCGTGCACTTGGACATCGGCTGAGTGTGTGTTTGCACATGCGTCTCCGCCAACCGCCGCCGGTCGGGTCCATTTTCAGAGGCGTGTGGCCTTTGTTTGTGTCTGCCTGTACGTGAGTGTGCAGCAAGGGAGCGCAGAGTGTGAATGTCGAGCCTTTTTGCCGGCGTGGCGACATGTTCCCCTCAGCATTAGTTTTTCATGAGTGTGTGTTTGGTGCGCGTGCGTGCGTGTGTGTGTGTCTGTGTGCGTGTGCGCCTAAAGGGAGGCGGGGGAGGTCTCTGATCTCGGGCAGCGTTGGCCTCGCTCACCAATCAGACCGGAGAGATCGTCAGCCATTAGCATCAAACCGTCAGAGCCGCATGAGCAGAGATGCAGAGCTAACACTTTGTTTTGTGGTGCGTGCGCGATAATGACACTGTTGTCTCCTCGCAGCAGCAGAAGCAGCAGCAACCCGCTGGAAATCACCGAGGGAAAAGTGAACTCAAGTTGTCTTGTCTTGTGATTTTAGTTATTCATCCATCTGTTCATTTTTCATGTCTGTTTGTTTATTGATAAGTGGGTGCGCATCTCTGCAATACAAACATATATCTGTGTGTGTGTGTTTGTAAGCCGTTCTGTGCACAGCAGTGTGCACAGTGTGTACTTAAAGAAAATGGCAAGCCTCCAGAAGCCTTGTGAGTGTGTGTGTGTGTGTGTGTGTGTGTGTGTGTGTGTGTGTGTGTGTGTGTGTGTGTGTGTGTGTGTGTGTGTGTGTGTGTGTGTGTGTCTTGTCTTATTGTGGCTACGTGCTGGGATAGGGCTGCTGTCGGCCTTATCATTAGTACCACATGAAAATCTGTTTTTGATGTCTCTCTGCTTGAGTCTGGGTTCAATTCGAAGCACTTCGTCTGTCAGCGAGAGGGTGACGGGGAGGAGGATGATGCTGATATCTGCTGCTCTCTGGGGTGGCTTCCAGCAGAAGGGCAGAAGTAAAAATTGATTTATTCTGAGGGGTCGTGCTTCAGTGTGCCTAATGTCTGACCGAAAATTGCTGAGAGGAAGAAGTGGAAGCACTTGAGCTGCATATTATTACACAAAGCGGGAAACTTGGAGCGAATCGTGCTGGAGATGTATAGCAAATGTATGGGCCCGGATCCAAGGGAAGAAGTCCAGGAATTCTGAGGTGTAAAGAATAAAAATTTCCACCATCATTTGTTTACTGCAGAACTGTCAGCATCACAACTGTGGAGGCCACTTGATGTCAATCCCACTGAGGGAATCTGTGAATTTGCTGTGAAACCTGGTGGGAGATGTGCTTATGCAGTTCTGTCAGCTGCCAAAAAATGTCAGAGTCTGTACCCGGACTAAACGGGCGTCCCGTGCATCATTCACGGGGGAACATATCTGACTTCAGCCTCTGCAGACAACTTTCCCCCGTCTAAAAATGGCATTAAAGTTGAGAGTTATCTCATGTAATGAAATAATACCTGTTCTGATGTCCTTGAATAGATGTTTTATCACAACCAATTTAGTCGTCCCTCCCGGGACAGTTAATCCAGAACGTCCATGCTTCCTGCTGCAGCCCTGTCATAATAAAACGCTCATTAATGCGACGCTGAAGCATGAGCCAAGGTCAGCGCTGGGCTTTCATCAGCATTTCTTGACTCACAGTAAGTGGCGATTTTTTTCTTTTTCTTTCTCCTTTTTCCCCATGCGACGTTGCTCCCCAGTGCTCCACGCGGGCAGCGCTGGGCCTCGCATCGAGCCGCTTGTTGAAAAAGAGCCTCCCTGACAGTTTGTCTGGCCGTGCAGCGCCAGCACTCTAAATATGGCAACAGCAGCAACAGCCGGCGTCGACCCGGCATCAGTCACGCAGAAGGAAGAGTAGGATGGACGGAGAGGAGAGAGGGAGGGAGGGAGGGAGGGAGGCAGGGAGGTCTCCAGATGTTTGTGTCGGCGCGTACACAAGAATGCTTAGGATTTACAAGAGATAGTTTTGTTTTAGCGCATGCTGCAGCGTGTTCACGCTATATAATGCAAGAAGAGGAATAAATTACTGTACGTGCAACATGGGTGTGCATGCTGCGTGCAGCTCCCTGAGGGGCCGTAAGGCTGTCATACAGGTCCCAGAGGCATTCACCAGGAGAGAAAAGAGCTGCCTTTCACTGCGCTTTAAAGTTGCATTTGCCCCTTACCGCTCAATTTTATTTTATTGAGATACCCACATACAGTGACTCCAGCCGTGGGGTGCAGATACATAATTGAAATTTTAATGGATGAAAGAAGTGCCTTTCCACTTAGCTGCTTTCTGCAGACTCGACATGGAGGCATGACAAGGTTGTCAGGAGAGCCTAACAAGAAAAGCTTGAATATTCTAAATATAAAGCCGGGAATCCGGCTGTTTCTGGCCCCGCTGCGTTCGTTCCCTTCCTGGTCGTTCGCCTTCTATGAAAACGGCTCTCTGGCTGTCTCCTCATTGGCATTTCACACGGCGCATCAGACTTTGGGGTTATGCAGTGAAATCTTATTGTTAGCATTGCAACAAACCGCTATATCCAGATTTTATTGTGTCTATAAAATGCGATTTACTATGGGAAGTTTATCTTCCGCAGAGCTCAAAATGATGCTGATTTTCATTTGACCAAATGGCAACCATCAGATGCAGGAAAAGTCACAGCTGAGAAGCCTGAACCGAGCAAACGTCTGGTTTGGGTTGAAGTTTCAATGATTACTACTACACTCAAGAACAACAAAGTACTGTCTGTGTAGCCTGGATCCTACATCCTTGTTGATAGACGGCCGATACTTTTTGTCCGCAATCTTTCACTTTTACTGTTCATGCCGCCCATCATGTGATCCATATTAATTCTGACAGCCCCCGTCCTTGCTGAGGGCACGGCAGATCCTAATGGAGAGAGAGCATGAATGTCATCCCAACAGCTGAGCAGAAACAGCTGACGCACAGAGCGGCCACGGCTGTTGTTTCTCAACAAGCTTTTTGTTGTCTGAGCCAGTGGGACGCGTTTGAAGCACTACACCACCCTGCCACCAAAGAAAAGCTGCGGTGTGTGTGTGTGTGTGTGTGTGTGTGTGTGTGTGTGTGTGTGTGTGTGTGCGTTGCCTTGTGCCCGTCAGGTGGGGATCTGTTTTTCATTGAGTCTTCGGCACAGTTGCCATAGATTAGTGTCATCATTTCATAAGGGGAAACCAGAGGTAAACGATGTGTGGTCGCCCGCATCCTGAATGCACAAACAAAGCTGTCGATACTCGATTTGATCCAGTGCCGGAAGCTACAGTGAGACTGTGCAGGATTCTCCCCCAAACATCACAGCTGACCCGGCCGAGGCGTGCGGTGGTTTGTTTATCTACAGAGTCGCTGCCCTCTGCTTGTATTTTCCTGTCCTCTTGTCTTTGCTGTGCAGAGGTCTCCGGGCTGCAGCCCCTGGGCAGTAGCTGTGCAGGCCCGTATCGTTCAGCCAGAATAGAAAGGTAGCAAGCAGCCACCGGAGGAAGCAGCACAGCAGCATATGCATGTCCTATATATCAGAAATATGTATTCATTGAACAGCGACAAAAGCAGTTTGGTATTAAAGCGATAAAGTGTCTTTTTTTTTTTCCCCCTCCTGTCAGCTCCGAAAGCACATTTTTGCATCTCGGTTCGATGCATTTTTATCAGCCTCTGGATTTAATGCCGGCCGTGGCGGCTCCGCCAGATAAGAAGCGGTTACGCTTTCGTGTCCGGCTCCACGGCATTGTCTCTCTTTGACTGACGTCAGGGGTCAGCTTTGACGCACATGATTATTAACTGAACATGGGACACGGTTGGCAGGGGAGGGAAAATGCAATTAGCGCCTCAATGACAAGGACGCAATTCCCTGTTTTCCCTTTTTCAGCCGCTTAGAAATGTGTAAAAAAAAAAATAATAAATTGCACGTCTTTGTGGCGCCTTTGTACATGCGTCGAGGCCTTTCTTTGCGTGTGCACGGGCATGCATGTTGGGTCCTCGCACGCCAGGAGCACACTTGGCCGACGCTCCCATTATCAGCATGAGAGATTGACTTTTTGATTGCTTTCAGGGAGTATCAGCAAAGTCATTATTCTGTGATTACCGCCTTATTATTTGCCCACCAAAGCGCCTCTCGGCAGCGCGGCCTTCGGATTGCGCCGCGCGGGCCTGAGTGGCGGGCGAGCTGTTGACTGACAGCTGGTAAATGATGTCATTAGGCGTCCTCTTAGGCAAATGGGGCAGCGGCGACAGACGATTGGTCGGCGGGAGCAGGGGGTGGCGGTAATTTGTTACGGCTGATGCGCCGTCGATGATGGATGGCGGGGGCGACGCCGGGAAACGAGGAGCGGCCCCGACTGTCCTGTTTGAGGAGCGACTGAAAGGAGGAGAGCGAGGATGAGTTAGTGCGGCCCGCTCTTCATTACGCTCACTCGACGGCTCGCGGGACGGCGTTTAATTACTTTTGCTGACACTTGCTCTGGCGTCTGACTCGGCTTCTCCCCGAGAGCCGCGAGAAGGAATGATGGGCTGTTGTCTGGCGGAGATTAGGCGGCGTGTGAGGGAGAATGTGAGGCAGAAATAAAGGTGGACAAGATGGGACGAGATAAATCTCAGATCGGCAGAAATAGAAAGAGGAGCGATTCAGCTCTTGGGCCGTCCTGCCGAAATGGGGCGCGTGCAGAGCCGGGCCTAATTTCATCCCGCAGGCCTGCAAAGTCGGCCCACGTCATCTCACCTCCGCCAAGGTGCTCTCTGAGCAATCAGCAGATGAGAAAGAGGGCCGCGGATAAAATATTCATAATGCCCCTCCGTCCGCTCGTGAAAGGACCATGTGTTCGTATTAAATGTGATGAATATTCGCCGTGTTAATTAGCATGAGTGCCGCCACATGGGCCGACAGAATTGTTTTCCCGCCGGAGACATGAGCGCAAACAAGGCATATTAATGAGCGCTCCCCGGGGCCCTCCGAGCTGCGGCACAGGGGCCGATCGGCAGCCGGTCCCCGGAGACCAGGACGAGGCGGGGAAGGACGCAGCAGGTGACCACCAGACCTGCTTCAAACAGCTCCGGAAACACAAGCTTCTTGGTATTCCAGGGGACAGTCGAGTATATAACCGAGGTGGTCAAACCTCCCTGGGTCCGATTCCGTCATAAATTTATTCCGCTTAGAAACGGCTTCTTAAGGGACGAGTGTTCCTGCTCTGACAGACCATTTGTAACCTTAATGGGAAAATAAATTAATGTGAGGCTTCATTATCTGGATTATAACCACGTGCACATGTGTGTGAAAATTTATGATGGGCAACTCTGCAAAAATGTGATTAAAAGTAGTGCACGAGAGTGATGAATCTCTCGTCACATGGTCTAAATCTGCGGCTTCATACATTCTCAGCTCAAACAGGAGGAGGAGGAGGAGGTTGCCAGGCCGGGCCTGTGGGGTTGTAAATCTGCTGTTAGTCGGACTCCTGTCCCACATGACGATACGATGTGCAAATCGAGGGGAGTCACAGACAGACGCTCCACTGTGGAGGTGACACCCAATTGACAGCTGTCGTTGTGGACAGACGCTTGATTTATTCTAAGTGATTTCCCCCTTCCACAGGTTTTTAGCACATCCCAGGGCATGTCCTGACCTGTGGGGAGGCAGTGCTGACCCTCGCCCTCTAGTGGCGGGTCACTTCCACACTAGTGTAGGTGCTCCACCACTCCGCTCCAGGAATGTACATGGTCCTGGTCATGTCACACCTGAAACACCTGATCCTGAATCAGTGCTTCTAAGATATCTTTCCAATGAATTCACCGTGCTGCTCCTCAGCTGTCATACTGGTGTCCAGTCTGCTTTACCAGCGATGTCATGAGGTGAATACTCTGCACCCGGGCCTTCATCACAGCCCGGAGCAGAGCTTCTTCTTAAACAACCGAGACTTTAATCTCATTTTTGTCCGGATCTGTCAAAAGGGATTTGAAGAAAGCACTTGTGCTGAGTCACTGATGCTCTGCATCAACTTTAATGTCATCCAGATTTGGACCCAGAAGACCTCGTGTGCACTGGCGTGGGTCTGACATTTGCACAGAAACCAGGAAACAAGGGTTTACAAAGGGTCTCAGTCTAGACTAGATTTTGTATTTTTTTTAATACACAAGCAGACGATTTGCTACTACTTTGAATGTTCTGGCCACCAACAACCATCCACTTATCCTCGCCCCAAGCAGTCTAGTCCTCGGACACAATGCTGAGGCCCAGATCCCTGCTAATGCCGTTCTGAGTTTGAGTGTCCGAGTGTGACGGCCGACCTGAGTGGCCAGTAAGACAAAACATCCAGTTCCACTGCAAAATCCAATCCCTGATTGTCAATTCAACTTTTATTCCCAGTTTCTTTGTAGCTGGAGCTTAGTGTTACCTTTTTAAAGCGTATCAGTTAAAGAATTAGAGATGGGTTAACTCCCTTTTTGTGGCTCTTTTCGCATCGCCAGTGTCTCAATGGGTGACTTTGAGCTCAGACCATTTCTTAATGCATTTTTACACAGAGAAGTCAAGGCTGATGCAAGAGGATTATCCTCGATCGCCTTTGAATTCGTCAGACCTTTTTCCCTTTTTTTTTCAGTGCTGGGCCAAGGTTTATGCTGTTCATATTTCATTTTGGGCAACTCAGATCCTCTATTTTTAACCGCTCTCACCCCTGGCTTAGTCTGACTAGTGAGAGTTCAGAGGTTAGCAAGTTGATGAGTAATCGCCTTGCAGGGCAAACTGCAAGAACAACATTACATAAGATTTTGTTTGGGATCCAAGCTTGCAGGGCTTTGGCACGATTGTCGAGGCAGAGGAGCCCGGATGAAGCAGAATAGTTCAGAAGAGGAGAAGATGCCAATTATATGCAAAGTACAGAAATATCTACTTTCCTGTGTGTGTTTGTGTGTGCGCACACTGACACACACAAGCCGTCGCTCTAAACTCTTATTGTCTCTCATTATAATTGAGTCGGCGGATCGCAGAGAAGTGTGTTTGCAGACGCTGGAAATACTTGTGTGTCCTCAAGCATTTGATCAGCGGAGCACGCAAGGGAAGGCGAAACGGAGTAAAATCAAAGGGAGCAGAAGGGAAGACAGTCTATTTCATCCTGTCACTTCGGCACGACGTGATCCAGTGAATCAGCGTCTGCAGGCTCAGAGCCGCCTGCTAACAGGGCTGATCCGTGATCAGGAGTGCTCGTCACGTCTGACATCGCGTCGTCTGCGGGATCCGGAGCGGGAGCGCTCGACCCGGCCAGACAAAAAGTCCATTTTCTTTGCTAAACATCACCCAGCATGTCTGGGTGGGATTTTACAGGCCCGCACCCAGGTGTTGCAGGTGAAGTTGCTGTTGTTTGAACATTTTCTGCACAGTAGGAGTTGTGTTTGCTCTCCGACACGTCTCCCCCGTGCTGGCTGAACACCTTCACAAATGTATGTATGAAAAAAAGAAAAGAAGAAAAATTAATCTTCCGGTTATATTACCATTGAAATTCTAATTATGCGGAATGCAAATCAGAGCGCGGAGCTAAATGGAAGCTGCTGTCACTGAAGATTTCAGCTTAGGGCTCATTTTCCTGCGGCTCAAGTGTACGTGCGGGAGGATGAAGAGATTTTATGCCTAGTATCAGAGCTTTATTAACTGTGTTAAAATCAGTCAAGTCCTTTCATAAAGTGGCACAAACCAGGGTGTAATTCCATTATATGTATTCTCATCATGTATTCCATTAGAAGCCGTTTCTACTCTAATTGATGCAAGTGACAGAAATAAAAGACGGAGGTAGATTTTCCCGAGGCCTGGTTCAATACGTGTAATGCAAACACTTGAGTCCCCCTGTTGGTTTTCAACACTTGAGTCGTACCTTTCTGCAGTCCCAGTGGAGGGGGATTGATGCCGTTTGCCATCACTCACAGATGACGATGATACTGTTTTGTCTTTGTGTGTGTGTCTCTCTGCCACTCGTACATACACATAGACCTTAATTATCTCCTGACAGACACACACACACACACACACACGCCCGGCTAATTGATCCAGATGTGCGTGGTGTGTTTTATGTGCCGCCGGGCCGTGCTTCACCGTTGCACGGCTACCTCCGCCGATCACAAAGACCCCTCGAGTGGGATTGATGACTCGGAACAGCGCTCGTGTCATGCCTCCGCAGCCACAGCCAGACTAATGGTATTAGTTAGCCGCGGTGTTACAGGCAAGTTCCGTCACGCATTTCACTGATGCATGGTACACGGGGCTAACAGCTCACTAGCCACCGCTGAATTATTCCGCTCTCTGCTCTCTGCCTCTTAAGGCTCAGTGCACCAGACTGGATTAAAGGCTGCGGCGCTGAAGAGGAAGAGGGCGAAAAAAAAAACCATCATTAATCCTGTAGGGAACTCAGCAGAAGTTTATATGCCTCTCTGACCCCCCCTGACCTCCCTCCCCCTCGAAATAGTTTGGCCCTTAGCTCTGTCTTTCTGACTGCACCTGACGTGCAGGTACATCCATGTCGGTCCATGTCATGGTACAGATCGCTGTCGCTCATTGTGAGATAACGCATTGTTTTTTTTGCCCTAACTTAGCTTTAGTTTATGTTTTTCCTCCACTTAGTCACCAACAGTACTACTACTGTCAGCTTGTTTTCCAGGTAATAGCCAGGTCCCACTGTGCTAATTACTGTCATTGGTATCTGGTGTTGTATTCCATGCAAATACAGTCATTTTTCTGCACCGTAGAGGAGGTTCTGCCGGTTTTGTCCAAACTGTATGTTTTTCAATTCCCGTACAATGACGATGGCATCATGATGTGACCCTTGTCTCCCTCCTCTTCCTCTCTGCAGGTAATGCAGGTGGTGAGGGAGCAGATCATGCGAGCGCTGACTCTCAAGCCTAATTCCCTGGACCAGTTCAAGAGTCGCCTGCAGAACCTGAGCTACACAGAGATCCTGAAGATACGCCAGTCCGAAAGGATGAATCAGGAAGACTTCCAGTCCCGCCCCATCCTGTGAGTCAACCCATCGCTGAGCGTGCTGATGTCGCAGAGGACGTCCACTCTGAAAACGCACTTACACACATTGATCTTCTAAAACACTGGGAAAAGTTTCCTGGGGAAGGAAGAGGGCAAAGGCCGATTTAGTTTTGAGATTGGAGACTCTAAATTTCCCCCAGGTGTGTTTGTGAGTGTGAGAATGGTGTGTGGGTGGATATCTTCTCAGGTTTTACCTGTGAAGACCCCTTAGCTCAGAGGAGAAGCCCCTGAGAGGAAAAGGAGTCGAAGAAATTGCTCACCATCATCACCGTATTGGTGTTACTTGCAGTTTTCCCTCTCGTCTACCTAATCAGGACCCAAATGAGGAAATAATTTGCAACTAGACCTGGTTATTGATATGCTTCGTTTTCCTCCTTCCTCCTTTGTCCGCCAAACACCACCTTCAGGCCTGAAGCAGGTTTCACCATCTCAGCCGTCACATGATTAAAAATATGCATTAGATTCAAATTGTCTGCAAATGGCCTTCCCTGTGAGCGCTCCATGAGCGACCCAGCAGCTCGCTAAGCACGTAGAAGCCCGTCTGTAATAGATCATCCATTGACTGATTATGGATGCAGGCCCTGTAATGGAGAACATTGTTTTGTCCTGCCTGTATTTAATGGAGTCGCCAGCACTATTGAAAAATCGTTTCGCAGAGAGAGCTTGTCCCCCTGAACAGTAATCAATGCTGTGGCAAGGGCTTATTGAATCAATATCGGAAGGGTAGAGGCCAAAGTTTAGCAGGCAATTAATCCTGGGGGAGAGAGCAAGACGAAAGTGAGGGAAGCTGCAGAAAAATGGAGCAATGCCTGAAACAAAAGGTAATGATGTGTAAGAATTGGTGCTTTTTTTTCTTAAAAGATGTAATTATCTTATTACCTCCACTGAGCTGATGTTTGTTGTTTGCCTCTTAGCAAGTTTACAAAAAACTACTCGGCGGATTTGTAGGAAACTCAGCAGAGGGGGGGGTGAACTAAGACAGAGCCCAAACATCCCAGTCCTCTGGGGCAGCCTCGCTCCACATGTAGACGCTCAAACTTCACACAGAAATTAGCTGTTTTGAAGTCTGGGACTGAGGTGTCACACTACAGCACTGTACTCTCAGTCTGAGCCTTTGAAGATGTGAGAAGACACATAGTTAAAATTGTTTTAATTGGTTTAAAAATCTCCTATATGTAAACCACAAAGGATTTCAGTCATTGGCAAAACTGTTAAAAAAAACGAGGAAAAAGGAGGAGGGTAGAGGGAAGTAACAAGTTCACAACCAAATCTCAGACTAATTGAATTAGACGCTGAAATGAAAAGACCCGATTTAAGATTTTATCACATAACAACTGTTGTGAGGCAGCGAACATCACAGGCTCTTGAACAGCGTTAAGGCGGCCCGAGGGTGGAATTTTCCTCTAATCAATACAGTACAGTCATGACTTGTAAACGTAATGAGCAGAGCTGATTTAAAGGAGCCCCGCGTCACCTGATCCATTCCTGTCGAGAACCAGCCTCGACATCAAACGCAGGTGAAGAGACAAACGATTAGAGCGTCGGATCAAAGCTGGATGCGCCTGCGTGGCATCGTTTAGCTGTGATGCAGTTTTTGTGTTTAGGCTGTAGATGCAGGCTCGTATCTACAGCGTCATTTTAATTACAGACTATGTGGGTCACATTAAGACGACGGGGGTATAGAGAGGTAAAAATTAGTAGTTCCGATATACGTGTGATCACCTTGCAGCACAATGTGATGCTAATTGTCTTCTGCTTGTGCGGGAAATGGAATTTCCATTACGTAGCTTACACCAACATTCCCATAAAGAATTCATACAGCAGGTCGAGTCAGGACTGCTGGGGATGCGAATAAAATGTTAATGCACAACTTACTTTTAGTGCCGTTCCCGGGAAATTCAGAGGAAAAGCACTTAGACCTAATTTTGCCATTTATCTCCTTCTCTACCTATGCCTGGAAATATTTTAGTGACTCTCTGAGAAGGAACATTACGTCTCCGGCAAAGCTGTAAATGACTTTTATGCTTTACCTCCAACCACGTGAACACCCGATAGCAACCAGAGTGGTATCACCTTCACAAAGGTGCACCGCATCATCCCTTTGATTTCATTGTCTGATTTTTTTTCTCCTTCTGCTGGAAAGAATCAGTATAGCAGTGAAACTGGAGCTCTTTCGTAGTCAGAAGGAAAAGCACACGAGGCGATAAAGCCGGGCTATCATCATCGATCGTTCCTTACGACGAGCCACACCCCCCCAGTAGCTGTTTCTTTAAAGATGTCAGAGCAAATGTCCAGCCACAGATCAATGTAATGAGTCACTGATGAGACAAAAACGCAGACGGATGAGGGGAGACGGGAGCGGACGAGCCTAGAGGAGAGAGAAAGAGAGAGAGGGAAAGAGAGAGGGAAAGAGAGGGAGAGGCTGTGACATCAGCCAAGGAGAAAAGCAAGGAAACATTAGGAATGCACAGCTTTCATGTGCGGTCGAAAAGCCTGAAAAACCCTGTCACAAGTCTGTGTATTTTTGGAACAAAAAGGTGA
This sequence comes from Karalla daura, assembly GCA_029224185.1. Lineage (NCBI taxonomy): Eukaryota > Metazoa > Chordata > Actinopteri > Chaetodontiformes > Leiognathidae > Karalla > Karalla daura. Next base: position 10,371,212 of record CM055205.1, on the reverse strand, counting down.
AGATGGAAGAGAGGAGGATGGAGAACAATGGTGGGGAATAAAGGACGGGAATACGTAATACGTATATGCATAATTCACGTTGACTTCACATTCCTGTCGCGCACACATGTCGAGGCATGAATAAAACGACAGGGATCCGAGCAGCGCAGAGTCCCTCTCATCAGCGTTATGGGATGCTGTGTGACATCCCAGAGGCCTGATGAGTGTGCGCACGCGTGCACGCATGTGGAAAGTGTGCGGGGCGTTCTCTGTTCCCTCCTGACAGAAATAATCCAGGCTGTTTCATTAGTCAGATGAACATTACATGCTGCCAGTAAACCAAGGGGGGACGTAAAAGAAGTCACTTCCAGGTTTTTGGAGCATGTTGTTGTTGCTTTTTGTCAGATCTGAACGGATGTGGTGTTCCAGAGTTAAGACGATTCCTGTTAACGACAAATGTGTGTGTGATTTTATTTTGATTTCATTTTTTTTTGCTTTTTCGCAGGGAGCTGAGGGAGAAGATCCAGCCCGAGATCATGGAGCTGATCAAACAGCAGAGGCTCAACAGGTTGTGTGAGGGAACCTGCTTCAGGAAAATCAGTAGTCGCAGGCGGCAAGGTGAGACACACACACACACACATACACACACAGCCTTGTAAACATGCATACATCCACAGATCAGAACCAGACAGCTCTCTGCTGCGCTCAGAAGGGCAACTCCTCTAGTTTCCTCCTCGTCTCCCTCCCTCCCCCTTTGCACGTTTTCCCTCCTCTCTGCATCGTCTTATTCCCTCCGCTCCTGAAACCCCCTCAGGAGAAGTGATATCACAGCAGATCTTTGAAGTCCTGGTCTGCTGCGGAGCTGCTGTCACTAGGGTTCACACGTTTTTATTTCATTTTATTTTATTTTTCCCGGGCTCCGTCAGGCTTCCAGGCACAGCCATATAGCGACATGACACCTCTCTTACCCAGACACACAGAAACATGTCCGGAGATGCACAGACCCCCGTCCCCCCCATGCTCACAAAGACACAAAGACAAAGAAATGCCAGGAGCAGGCTGAACACACAGTAATTAACACATGTTGAGATAAGTTCTAGAGAAAGCTTTGAGGATGGAAATGAAAGGAAGACAAAGGAGCAGACTGCGGTAACCCCAGGCTCTACAGTCTGCATGGAGGTTGTAACGAGAATGACAAAGCGCTTCATCTTTAGCTGAGGCACAAGTCTGTTTTCTGGAGGATGCAAAGGTCATGACGGAGCTGATTTGTGACGTCATGTGTTGCTTCTATAAGCACCTATAGCGCTGAGACTTGACTCAGTCTGTTCTTGGCCGTTTCTGGTCTGTGATACGGCGGAGGCGAGGGCCGAGTGGAAAACCCCAGCGTTCAACTCCAAACAAAGCGTTTTCCAATTATTCGGCCGGATATCGCGTTTCACACTCTCTGCCACACGAGAGCCGAGAAGCGGAGTTTGCATTTAGCCTGTATGATATACCGCTCCTCAGTCAAAGTGGGTTTAATCCGGTTGAAACCTGATCCCCTCTCTCTGCCATCCTCCCTCGTGCACTTTGCCTCACCTCTCTCCCCATCTTCACGCATAAAAGGAGGGCGCCAGCGACGGGCTCAGGTTGCGGGTTTGCTTTATTATTATTGCATTACCGTCGGCGGGAACTCTGCTTCCTAATGAGTGGAATCAAAGCGTGCACGAGCAGGTGGGTTTCTCCCTCCGCTGACAACAATGTGCTCTGGCATTTGAAAGCCTGATCACGATTTGTCTTGGCAGCTGTCACCCGCATCTCATCAAAGCTGGATTACAGGAACAGGGAAAAAGAAAGAAAAAAAAAAGAAAAGAAAGAACGCTCGCCTGAAAAGAGAAGGATCAGAGCGGAGAGAAAGTAGCGCGGCAGATGCTCAGGTGAGCAGCGTCCCTGCAGATTGAGTATCCGGCCGCGCTCGGGCGGTTTCTGCTCGTCTGGCTCCTGCACTGTGACACGCGGCATGTAGTCTCGTATTACTGCATCATTGTGAAGGAAGCGGGGGGCGGGGGGGGTGGAGGGGGGGGGCGGCGCACATACTAAACACAGAGACAAAAAGCATTAGGTATTCAGGAGCGGCACAGCTGCACGCCGCCGCGTACGAAGCAGCTCGCAGGCCTCGCCAGATTTGATTTGGCACAGCGGCCCGTAGGGTTA
>CM055205.1:10286540-10364040 GCA_029224185.1 Karalla daura | reverse complement strand
TTCGATTCACGGCTTATTTTCATGGTTAGATTCAATCTTAAAGGCAAAACTGTGACCGGGAAGAATAACAACCTAACGTGGCAGTGAAGACGAGGCCTGGTACAGCGGCACATCTGGAATATTTCATTTTATTCTGTTGTTTTATGAGATCCAGGTCTCTACATTATAAATAAAACTGTTTTGAGAGGGAAATGTTAAAATGCTGAATCATTTTAATGGCATTTAAAAGCATCCTGAGACATCACGAATAATGAGTTTGGATAAAATCACTTTTAACAGTAACATTTGCTGGGGAAAGAAATCTGAGCACACAAGGATATTTTTTTGTCATTTCAGTTTTATAAACCATAGAGTTTGTATTGAGGGCACGAGAGGAGAGCGTGTCCCCACAGCACATCTCCTGTGTTAGTGTGCAACACACACACACACACACACACACACACACACACACACACACACACACACACACACACAGACACACACAGACCTTCCTCTGCCGTGTTTGGCTTCCTCTCTGCCGGCCTCTCTCTGGAGCAGCTGTCCTGCTTGATTACAGTTTTGTAGACTCACCCGGCGTGTATTTGTGAACCGTGTTCACGGTGGATGCTCTTCTGTCCGTGTCTCTGCAGTACTGCGTGTGGACGGACGGGCTCAACGCCCTCCTGGGTAAGGAGATGACCAGCGATTACACCAAATCTGACATGGACACCCTGCTCTCCATGGAGATGAAGCTTCGCCTCTTGGATCTAGAGAACATCCAGATTCCCGAGGCTCCGCCCCCGATTCCCAAAGAACCCAGCAACTATGACTTTGTTTACGACTGCAACTAGACGAATGGCCCCGCCCCCTCACCCCCCCCCCCCCCCCCCCCCCCCCCCATCCCGTCCCACCCCTGCAGACCTGAACCCGAATCCGCCCCGTACCTACTGTACTCACTGGACCAATCCCCTTTTCTTACGAACTGGAAGAAAAACAAATAAAACCATAGGATATTGAAAAAGAAAGAACTGTGATTGAAAGAAAAAAAAAAGGATTTATCGAACTGTTTTCCTCTTGCTCCCTGCTAGACCTTCATAAGAGAGGTAATGGTGTATATTATTAGTCTCGGTGCACTCGAGGGACTCGGGGTCGATGCAGTTATCAGGTTGCGTGGAGAGAAGAGAATCCAGGGAGTTTCGGTCGGTGGTCGTCCTGCGTCTTCTTCCTCGCTCTCCTCCGGCATCTGACGTTTCCAAACATCCCACTTCTTCTTCTTCTTCTTCTACTTCTTCTACTTCTACTTCTTCCTCTACTCGGCCGAGGCACCCGCTGTCATTTTGCTTGAAGATCGTCGTAGACAAATGCTTAGAAATTCAATTAGATTCCGCTTCCTCGTTGTCCTCCTCTTTTTTTTTTTTTGTTGACTTTATTATTTTTCCTCAGGGCTTTTGTAGGGCGACAGATGACGGTTGTGTGGTCCCAACGAGCAGGGAGGGACGGGGGGGGGGGGGTTTGTGTTTTGTCCTCAGCTCTCCAGCAGTATTTCCTGTCACATTCTCACGCGCGCGGCATTTGTGGCAGCTAAATGTCACCCCAGAGGCCCGAAAAGAAAGGAAGGGTGAAGTACATTTTAAGAGAAACGGCCTCGTATATCCACTCTGTCCTGTCACACACATACTGAAGACTGTTAGGATAAGTCGATCCTCAAAATCAAGGCACCATACGACGGCAAATCGCCTTTCTTTTGGGTATTCCAGTATTAGCGTTACAATCCCACCGCTGCTTGTCGCATATTGTCTGCACCTCCAAACGGCTGTAAAAGCACCGTTGTGGCACACACACTCGTCTCTCCCTCATTTGAGTCTCCCTCGTAATGTAATGACTGCTGTACACGACATTCCTAAGCAATATTTGAGCTTTTTTCTGTTTATCATTTGTAAAATGGTCATGATTTAGTGATTTTTAAACTTGTGAAACTGCCAAGTAGTTGGTATCGCAAAGAGGATATTAGTGTTTTGGTAAAGGGAAGTTGTCTTTATTTGTGCGTGTGTTCAGGACTTATATGGCCACAAAATTGAAAGTCTATGTATTTTTTTAATTTAAAAACAAATCATGGTTGTTATTTCTAGTATGATTTATATATTTTCCCCCCTCCTATTTAATACCTTCGGATGTTTTTTTTTTTCCTTTAGGATTTTTCAAAGCCTCTCAAAACTGCTGTTTACATTAAAGATTTAAGAACCGAATCTGCTCCTTCCTGCTGTTCCTCTCTTTATTCATGAGCTAAAAGATCGCTCAAGTGCTTTGAACACGCCGAAGATGGATTTGTCCTTCGCTGAGAACAGACGTTTCTCAGGCAGGAATTTAAGGTTTTATTGGGAATCCTAATCCACCTTCAATGATGACTAGAAGTTAGAAGCACCCACTCAACACCCAGTACATCTGTATTTGAAAAAAGATCTTATCCGCCGCTTAATGCAACTACAGAAATACTTAATTCAATTCAGTTCTATTTCGAAGACAGATTCATAGCCACGATAGAGAGCTGGTCTGCACCAAACACTCAAACATAGATGATCAGACAAGAGTCAATAGGAGTCGAGTTTAGGAAACCAAAAAGACACAGAGCATCTCTGAGGGTGTTCTCTGAGTTCCTCCACGACACCAATGGGTGCACAGCAGGTAAGATATTGGATGGATGGATGGAAAAGAAAACTTTTCCTAAACATCTTAACTTGTGTAACAGTTCCTTGTAATAACATCAGCACTTCTGACTGAGGCACATGAGACACATCAGACGCAGCAACTTTTAATGAAATGGAACAAGAACTTCTTCAAATAGACGAGCCTTAATGGAATTTGATGAAAATGCAATGGTAGCCTCGGTCCTGTCACGCAGAGCAGTCATTTCTGAAACCACACACACACACTCAAATATCACAAGTGTTTGGGCCCGGAGCTCAAATGTCATCCTGCATCTTCATCAAAGTTAAATTTCCTACACGCAAATCTCTCCACTTAAGCCAAGTTGCATTTTCTACATGTTAATGTGGTTAGAAAGTCCAAATCTGAGCCCCCCGCTGAATGAATTCTGAGAATGAATACTGCCACTTCAAAGCCCTGTCACCCTCGCCCTTTAACGTTTATGCTGGAAAACAATCTGTCAAACACTGTCATGATTTATGAATGACTGAGGATTCATCTCTGAATGCTTGTTGAAGAGTTAAGCTCACTTTGCCTGTGTATTTCCATGTGTGTGTGTGTGTGTGTGAGGTGCACGTCCTTGGTTTTGGTTCCTGCGTTTTCCCATTACATGCCTGGCTGTGCCACGGGATATTTATTTCCCGGCACATAGGTGCTAGCGGTCCCTAACTCCTCCATGTGTGACACCATTTCCTGCTTGACGGCTCTATCTGCCACCCAGCACAGGGACCTCCACCGAGCTCCGTCTTCAGGGGGAGATTGTTCACTGGCGAGTGGACACTGATGCCCCTGCGCTCATTAGGAAGCTAAGTCAGAGCCTAACAGCATCTGTCTCACACTCTCTTGGGCAAAACAGGAAACACTCTCGCACGCCTCACACCCAGACTTTCACACCCTCACAGCATCCCCTGCTCCACACCCAGCACGTAGATGTTTCTACAGTCTCGCATGAGCGGCTCCATTCCTGAGAGGGGCCACCTAAGGACACTTTCACACCGGGATAGTCCCGGGGACTCGGTTCAACATGGCGAGGAATGAAAGCTGAAAAACGCAACACTATCATTTGGTCGGGCTCACATTCACACTGCACTTTTGAGAACGGACCAAACCACCTGAAAGTCGTGGAAAATCGTCCCCTTCAGCCAGCTTGTTCACCACAAAAAAAGAAGGAAAAAAAAAACAAGAATGCAGTGCCAAATTTATGTAGACTTGGGGTTTTAGGACATTTTCCAACTCTTTCTTAGTTTGCCTCCTCTTCCTTAAAATTGCACTGTTTATTTTTTTCTAACCAAAATTCACTGTGGGCTATGTCAAAGTGCTCTTCCTCTCTTTGCTCCGCTGAATTGTCCATTTGCATTCCCACTGTAAGCAAACCGCCCCAGGGTTCACTTGCAAGTGAACTGAGACCTTTGTTTTTCGTGCAGACCAGAGCGCCTCTGAAGTCCTTCATCCACCAAGGCCGATTGACATCTAACGGCCACTCTTCAGACGGGGCGGAAGATGAGAGAGGATGAAGAGGGAGAAAAGATCGAGGAAGAGCTTAAGCAGGATCCAACAAATGCAAATTTTAGAGTAAACAACAGAAACTTGCAATTAAAATGCCTTCCTCATAGTAAGTTAGTAGTTTGCTGTGTATAAGATTTCATTTTAATAACTTAGATAAAACTGCATCACACCCACTGATACTGTATGTGCATTTTATATGAGCAAAGATCAAAACAGAAACACACAGTCAACAAAACAAGTTCTTAGAGCTACTACGTTTTTGATCAGGATGCTGAATAATCTCAAAGCGTGGATCTGTGCTTTCAGCATCAGAGGACACAGGCATTTCCAAGCGTGTGTTTCTTAAGAACAATGCATGAAAATTACTGTGAATTAAACATGAGAGGCTCAAGTTCATCTGAATGCGGAATAACAGCATGCACTCGAAATGCAGAGGAGCAAAACAAGCCAAGCACCTACTGCTGCGTCAAGTCTGACCGGCAAAGAGAATCCTAAATGTCACGACAACATAATGTCAACCACGGAAAATGTCACTGATAGAAAGTGCTCCTATGACTCCTCCAACGTGAAGCATCTTTGTAAGCCTCACTTCTACGCAGATATTGATCCAGACGTGTCAAACACCAAACTCGGACACCTATAAATACACATTTCATAGCTACATATAAACGTAGTTACTCTCAGTGTATATGTGTGCATAATGTGTTTACATCTGCACATCTCGATTCCCCGAAGTTTCAATTCCGTCCTGTGCTCGTGTGTTTCCATGCACACTTTCCTGTGAGAGACGAGAGGGAAGGAGAGGACTTGGCTGGCCTCATTACCAGTTCTCGGAGACTTCCCACAGAGTGTGTGACAGCAGCCGGAGGGGCTGCAGCCAGCAGGGCGCAGCTCCTCTCCCCATCCAGCAGGACACGCTAATCAAATCAGATTAAGGCCGGAGCTGATTATATTGCGACACGTTCCTCCAGAGCAGGCCCTCAGACAAGTTGACATGGCGTCCAGACTCGTCCTCCCTCCTTCTGCCCTAGTTAGTGTCCGCTTGATTGGCCTGTGCGGGGGTCACTTCAGCCAAACACAGTTGCTAACCACAGAGCAAAAACTTTCTATCAAATCCGTCCATCCATTATCGTACCTGCTTTGTATCTCATTGTGAGCGTGTTTCCTAGAAATGCACCAAACCTATATATCAGAATAAAAAATGGTTAATGTAAACCCCATAATTTATTAAGAACCTTCCCAAATATCACTTACACATCTCTATGTTCTCATGACACGTTTTTTCAGACATGCTGATATAAAATATCTGTGTAATGGAAACACTTTTTTTTTACATTTTCACATCACCAGTTCACTTCGCACAAGATGGTGTAGTATGGAGCTGGACTGAATCTTTTGTAAATCCAATTAAAATATCGAATAATTATTCGTCAAAGAATTATGAGACATTGCAAGAATTGACTTAAGGAGATAATGAGGAGCAGTCTAGTCTAGATGTTCTTGAGGTAGCATGAAAAAAATGCATATGCTAGTGTTAATGCTAAAGCTAATAAAGCTAGTAAAATGCTAGTTTTAGCACTGTGTAATGCCACTAATGTTAGCCTATGTTGTGGCTCAAAATATCTGGAAATAAACAAAAATAATGTTTTTTTTGTACAGAGGATGTTGCTGTTGTGTCTTTATACGTAGCAACAGCAGCACACCAGGTCACGAAGCATGTGAACGTTTAAAGATTTTTTTTTGCCGCTTTCATCAAAGCGTCTTTAAAGTAAAGCTGGATTAAAGTTGGAACCAACACAAACAAAGAAACTACGCTTGCCATAGCTCTGCCTTTGTTATCGAGCACGATGCCATAGTTCAGACGTTCCCTAAGGGTGTTATTGACAAAATGTCACCTTAGTGGAGTAAATCACAAATCTAACGGTGCAAAAAGAGCAGCTTAAGGGGCAGGGAACAAGAGAAATGTGTGAAAGCTATTCTAAGTTTTCCTGCTCATCATTCGTATTGACTTGTTTGCTCAGACTGTTCTCTCCGAGCCTCTCATTAGCCAAGATGTTCGTCCTCCCTGGACCCATCAGAGGCTGCAGATTGCAGCTCTGCTACACCAATGTCATCGACCCGTGGAGGGACAGATCCATATCCCTCGTACATTATTATTCAATTGACCCCAGAGCAAAGAGCGTCAGACGCTGTGGGTCAGACCAAACAATGCTCAGAGCTGCATTTTCTAACGTGACAGACACCCTCAGGTGCCGGATCAAGCAGAGAGCTATGGATTAGTAACTGATTTAAATCCTTATCCTGATCAATTTCAATAGATCTTATTAATGTTGTTTTGTGTGCGTGGTGGGACAGGGCTCATTTGGACACAGACGAGCGCACATGGCAGAGAGTACTCAAGCTTTATGGAGCTTTACAGCAACTTTGAGCTCACTGTTGAGCTGCCAGGTCTGCAGCTTTGCTGTTTTATAATCATCACATAGAGACTGGAACGAACAACTGTGAATGCAAGACACAGATCCTTTCTCCACCTGCCTTTGACCGCAGTAATCTTTTCAAGCATTCAACCAGAAAAGGGCTGTGAAACGTTGCTTTTTAAAGGTATTTACCGGATGATTTATGCTATACGGATTATCAGATGAGTGGCATACAAAAACAAAGTGCCGGAATTAAATGTAGAGTCTGATTTTCCTTTAAAGTGAGAGAGATGAGCAGTGTTGGTGCCTCTGCTCGCCCAGCTGCAGCACCTGGGGCCCTGGGCTGGGATTAGCAGGGCGAAATGATTGCATTAACCCAGACAAAGATCATCCCAGAGAGAGAGGGTGGGAAACTGTGATTCAGATAAACGAACAACAACTCTGAAATTGATTTTCCATGTCCATGGCAGCAGTTTGCTAAATCTCAGTGATCTCCATGATGGATCAGAAAGTCTTCAGCAGTGTTGGTTTGGTGATGGAGAGGAGGGAGCGCTGCAGCCGGTCAGTGTTTACAGGAGTTTTACAAGCACACCAGGACTAATGCATTTCTAATGGGCTGCAAGAGCAGCGGTCTGCCAAGACGCATTCACTCCCAATCAGAGGAAAAACTGCTGTGGATTAGAGGCAGCTCTAACTTTCTTTTCTGCTATTAATGGCCACATTTATGTAACTCTGGCAAGAGAAAACTCTGATTATGGAGCTGTAACTTTCATAACATCCAGTCCATTGAGTCTTAATTCTTATCCTTGTAAACCAAAACCTTAACAAAGCTCAATAAGACTCTTGGTGGTAAATAAACCTTTCCTTTGTGTCATAGTTTGAATAAGTTGTCAAAAGTGACAGATATGGAGAGCTGTGTGAGCAGGGGAAAATTCTTCATCCAGAACTTGAGCTTGCCTCCTAATTATTCAGAATAACAATGGTGTCTGTGTTTCTCGAGTGCCTCACTTTTTTCCTTTTTTTTCCCCCACCTTTTATCTTATTCTTGCACACCAGGAAACATACCTGTCAAGAAGAAAGGAAAGCTAACAGAGCTAAAATGGTCCCTCAGTCACCTGTCATCTCTGCCTCGCTGATTCTTAAAACACATATACATTTTATTCAAACCCCAGGCTGGCATTTCCTTTTTTTGATGTCCTCTTTATGTCACTAAACCACCCTCATCTCTCCTCTGTTCCCACTTGAACACACACACGTACACACACACACATACACACAAACTAAAACTTTTGTTCTATTTTGGTGAAGAGCATTTTCAGCAAGCGAACATGTCAAACACACGAGTCGTCTGCGTCGCTCGGGATCTAATTCCGGTGAAGGCTGACACTTCTCGACGCTGTAAAACGGACGGCTACTTTGTCGTAAACATGAGCCTCGGGACGCCACTCGGGACGTCTTTAAAGAGCAAAAAGCCTTTTTAATGTGGCGGCGGACCAGCTGACCCTCTGCCTCAGGTGCCTGTTTTTCGACCGTGAGGTTTGCTCCTCTAATTGCTCCTGAGTTTTTCCAGAAGCCACCATATGTTCAGGGGCTCTGATGAAGACGACATGTGGGGGCGGGGGGGACTATGAAAGATGGATGATAATGCACTGAGGACCACAGGCGATGTCTGTTTGATGTCCCAATAAATCTTGTAGATGCCCCCACTGCCAGCTCCACCCAAGGCTGCACCAAATGTAGCAGCGTGCCCGACGGGCAGAGGGACCGTCCTCCAACCAGGTGACCTTATGTGCTCAGAGCGCCCAGCTGCACCTCGGCTGCTCCTCCTGTCCCGCACGGTCATCAATAACACATCCCACAATCAATATTTTTCTTGGTGGTACAAATAAATGGTGCAAGTTCAACTTTTTCTCTCTACAACATCTGCCTCACCTCACAGTGCCTGCTGCAAGGGGGTAGCTACATTATTTCACTTTATTTTCTTATTTTTTTGTATTAATGAAAGACCATAACCAGACAACAGCCCTCAACAATAAGGATGTTTTTATAGAGAATTTCATGGAGAAAATAAAATCTTCTAGTTTCCTCTGGCCCTCTCACTTGCAGTCCTATGGCAAGCTAGCTAGCAAGCTAGCAAGATACAACAGTTAGCCAGGAAGCTAGGTGAGTCTCTGAATTTGGTGCACTTCAATTCCATTGGGTTTACTCCATGGATTTTCAAGTAAAGTAACCTAAAAAGTGCATTTTTCAGCCATAAATAGATATATCCATCCGTCTGTGGATTATAGCATTTTTTAATGGGTTTTGGAAGACAGTAGAAATTGTATATCCCTGCTAACCAGAAATACTTTTTCATTCAATTTAAAACCAATTTATTCTCCGGCAGAAACTTTCTCATCATGTTGTCAGTCATGCTGTCAATTTGCCCAACTTTCAGCCCCCCATAACAGGGTTTTTTTGTTACAGGGTTGAAGGTTTTAGCTAACAGTAGTAGCTAGCTATCTAGATAGGAAGATGTGTGATAAGAAGGGATATTAGTTATTAGGGAGCATTTATGTAACAAATAAGCCTTTATTCGTCACACAACAGGCAAAATGTAGAATTTTTATCATTATCTTGCTTTTCCCCTGTGCTTGTTTTGTATTACTACTCACAAGAGTATCACTGTTTGTTGGATATGTTTGAAAATGTTTAGAAGTCAATGTTGTTTTCCTCTGTTTGAGGGCTTTAAAGGTCCAAGCAGTAGCAGTCGCCTGTCCCATCATAGGTGCGTGAGAACAGCGTGACAGTGATGGATAGATGAGGGAGGAGAGGGGAAAACTGTTTCCCACTGGGCCATGTGTTTCATGCTGCATTGTGTGGGATCGACGGAGGACTAACACGAGCCAAATCCGGCGCAGTGTGTCTATATTTACCTCTGCAGAACCTGCTAGTGTGTGTAGGATGACAGCAGGCATATAGCGCTTCAGAGGGAAAATACTGTATAAATGGCTCGCAAAAGCAGCCATATCTCCAATCTCAGGTCAGACGATCACCTATTCCCGATGATCCAGTCTAAGGAGGTCGTTTAGAAGAAGGACCGAGTTGATCATATAATGAATTAAAGTTTTTTCTTTTTGTTTTCTCATCAACAGGTGTTTGCACAGAAAGTAATGAGTCTCACAACACAAAGTTTTGTGAAAGGATTTCATTATCTAACAATTAGATAATTTGTTTATTATACATATGTACAGTAATTACATTTATCAGAATACTTCCAAGTTGTTCAAGTCAGAAGGAGACATTCAAACACTTGCAGTGTCCTCAGGGCTCAGGAATTAATTCAGTTTTTAATCATCCATAGTTTTTATTATTTAGCCTCAAAGTTGTGAATTAGTGAGCGTAGACTATTGATCAGGCTAAGGTCACCCGCTGTCCAGGTTTAAAGGAGAATGACTGAAGAGATTTTCCGTCTCCTCCACCGGCAAAACTTTCATATCTGAAATTTGAAAGAGAAACGAAAGCAGTTCATTTGTAATGTGTCGGCTAACACCTTGAAGTGGTCAGACATGATGAAGTGATCCAACACAAACCGGCTCCTACATTTTCATTTTACAAATTTACGATATTTTTTCTGTCACTCGACACCAGAGATGAGTCAGCAGCTATGTATAGTCGACTGTGCAAATTCCTCTGCTGCAGCTCAGCAGGATTTCTAGCAATTTCACAAAATACACAACAAAGTCATTGAGCCTGATGAAAAATGCTGAAAGTCCTGAGAATGATTACAATAATGATCCATAGTTCTCTATTGCTGCTCTTTGGCAACGGTTTTGAAACGGCAATTTGTCAAATGTTTCTCATTTCCTCCTGTAGGTGAAACTCTTAATGGCTCATTATACGCCTGATAGATTTCATAACCGAGTCAAACTATCAAAGGCATTTTCAGCTGGGAGACTGTGCTCCGCCGCCTCGTCTCCTCGCACTCACAGTTTGGTGAATCTGGTCCAGTCGGCTTTGCTGATGGACGGTCTGGTCGCAGCCAGGGCGGAGTCCACGTGAGCCTGACACACCAGCAGGGCGGGCCGACCGGGGGCTGCCTGCACCCGGGCACAGTCCTCCTATACACACACACACACACACACACACAGGACATCTGAACACTAGCTGTAGCCAGGAGTACAGTAACATAAGCTACATCAGTATATGGTAATGTAACGTGGATAGAAAGGTATAGCATCCATCTAAAAGCAATAGCATGCAGGTGTTTTCGTTTACGTTGGCTCTCCTGCAGTTTTTCTTGATGGTATTGATCTCTCGCTGCAGACGCTCCAGCTGCTCGGGGCTGAGCTCTTCGTAGCCGCTCTTGATGGAAGCCATGTAGGCGGGCAGGAGGGAGCCGCCGGGGTCACGGGCCGCCACCTTGGTAAAGTCATGGGTCATGGAGCTGGGACCAGAGATGCACTGTGAGTTCTGACAGGGGAGGCAGAGGAGGCGAGATGGAGAGACTGAGGAATGAGTTCCTGAACCAGTGAGTCGTTCTACTGCAGTAAGGTTAACACGAGCCTTGGGTTAAGGTATGCGTGCCCTGCTGTGCATTGATATCAGAGGAAAGAAGGGCAGAAATGTTCATCACATTGGACGGATGCGTTCAGAGCAAATGTTCCAAGAGTATTGAATATTTTCAAATAAGTATCAATTCAGAGAGCGAGCTCCTAACAATGCTTAGTTATGCATAATTTCCCACCAATGTGCTGTTAAGTGAATCAGCAATGGCTTCAATAGTGGCTCCACTAGATTAATTGTGCTTGTTTAAAGAGCTGTAAAAGCCTTTAAAGGTGATGTGAGAGGATCAATAACAGTCTCACGTTTGAGCACAAAGCTGGAGTGGAGGTGCTGTTAGTCCCTCTTAAAGATAGAGAGAGCAGACAGAGAAAAGCTTTGTTCTATTCAGAAGTGCAGCTTGTAACACCTCGAAACCAAATAGCTGTAGTTTAATTTGTACAAAAGCAGGGCTTCAGCACAAACTAGCAAGTTGTATTTTATTACTTCATCTATCCCATCTATCAATCATTCCTCCCCCTTTGCACCTCAACAGTGCCTCAGGTTTATCTATGCATGGCCTATGCAAAATAAAGCTTGTTAATTATGGATTTCGCTTTACGGATAGGAAAGAGCCAAGAAAACTCAAACTTTTCTCTTGAACTTGAAAGGAAGTTTTCTGAAAAATGTTGAACTATCCCTTTACATAAGTTGCACCACAGTCTAAGATGGTGATCTAGTTTCAGGCCAGAACAGAGTGGACATTGCAGAAGTCTGCCAGCACTGCTCACCAGTCCTGATATCGGTGACAGGTCTGACTCAAAGGAGCTTCCGAAGTAGAGTCTCCAGACGTTGGCAGGATGTTGTTGTTCGTCCTCTGCGTGGAGCTCGCTGTGCTCCAGGACAACCATGGACTGGTCCAGCCCCGCGCCCGGGTCTCCGTCCCCGACCGAGTCGTCTGAGCCGCTGCTGTTGTTCAGGAAGATCATGGAGGACAGGCTCACGTCGCTCTCCGAGCCGGAGGTCGCAGCCTGGTTATCGCCCAGAAGCAGAGCCAGACTTCAGATAGGCAGGCGCACAAGGCTTTGTAGTGGCCAAAAGAGCAGGCAAATTGACTTCACTGTGTTATTGCAGTTTTAAAATAGCTGAGATTTATGCTCAGTCTGCCTCTGCTTCACTTATTAAATCATGTCCCGGTCACCATGGCTGGGGATTTGAATTATGTTGTTAACTGATAATGGAATAAGAAATAGAGCAAACCACACATGGTGAGACGCATACAAAAACTCCTCATTTAATTAGCCTAGAGGGACAAAAACTGCTCGTCCATTTCATAAATAATTTGAAAATGGACTGGCCCTGCCTTCCTGTCTTTTTTTTTTGTGTGTGTAGCCCGAGGCAAACGCGCGCCGACATAATGAGCTCTTCAGTGACTCGTCTGTTGACCACGTTGGACTTGCACGCACCGTGCCGGAGCTGGGGCCGCTGTGGACGGCCTCCAGCTGCGCGTTGTAGAGCAGGGCCTTCAGGTCTGCCCCGGTGAACTGCTCCGTGGCTGCCGCCAGCTGCTCCAGGTCCACATCAGCAGCCAGGGTCAGGCCGCTGCTCAGAGCCTTCAGGATCTCCACACGAGCCTCCTACAAAGGCGCCACGGGAGGGAAGCAGTTCGCCAGGCGGCGGGTTTAACATCCTATATGAGGTGGAGTGTTGCAGAGAGGATCATTAGAAGAAACAGGGTTCAGCTCCACACACCAGGTCAGGAGGGGGGCAGTACAGGGACTTGTCCAGTCGTCCGGGTCGCAGCAGGGCCGGGTCAATCAGGTCTGGACGGCTCGTGGCTGCGAGCACATAAACACCTGCAAACACAAAAAGTAAGGTTAGTTATGAATACAGTATTAGACCAGAAGGCAAATCAATAGTCCAGCGTTTGTAAAAAGGCAAAAGTAAATGTGCCTCTAGTTCACTAACTCAGGCTACGCTCACACTGCAGGTCTTGATGCACAACTTCGATTTTTCGCTGAGATCCAATTTTTTGGGTGGTTGTTCACATTATAATTTACTGTATTTTCCAGACTATGAGGCGTGCTTTTTTTGGTAGTTTGGCTAATGCGACCAGTCACATGACTGACACCCATCCACCTTTATTCCGGATGGTTACCATCACATGAACAAACCCTGGGCAGACAAATAGAGGCATTTTGATTTGAACTGACAAAGAGGAAGCCAGGGAGAGCTACATGATCAAGTTGGTGACTATAAACAACATCGATCCTCATGACCTCAGTGTGAACAGCTGGAGCTGATAAACTGATGAATTGACTGTGTGCTTAGGTCCCTAAAGGAGACTCTCAGTGCACAGGCACACCATGCTGCGTGACCCACCCTGCAGTCCCTCCACCCCGTCCAGCTGCGTGAGGAGCTGGTTGACCACGCGGTCGGTGACCCCCGTGCTGTCGTGGCCCCTCCTGGGGGCCAGGGAGTCGAACTCATCGAAGAACAGCACGCACGGCTTGGCAGCTTGTGCCCTGCGGCGAGCACAGGAAAGCAAATGATTGCATCCCCTCCGTGAACGGTTGTTAGCGCGGCTCCCAATTACTATAAATATTTGATGTCGCTCATTAAAAGCGGCGAGCGTAAATACGTGCCGGAGACGGGAAAATGAGGGCGCGTGGGTTGTAACTAACCTCTGGAAGACGTTGCGCACCCCCTGCTCACTGGCTCCGATGTACTTACTCAGGAGTTCGGGTCCCTGGGGGAGGTCACGCTCTGATTAACCAACATGTCATTTTGCGTTTGTTTGGCCGTCAGAGCCGAAGCAGAGCCCACCTTGATGCTGATGAAGTTCATGCCGCTGTCTTTGGCTACAGCTCTGGCCAGCAGGGTCTTGCCAGTTCCAGGAGCTCCGTAGAGCAGTATCCCCGAGCGATGGCGGATCGGCAGGTTGGAGAACAGGATGGGATACTGCAACGTAGCAAAAACAGGCCTTACATGCACCGTTATTCAATGTAAAGAAGGAAAAGTTTGGACCAGACTGGCTGTACCGTGTCTTTCATCATCATCACATTGGTGAAGAAATCCAATAAAAGTTGCATTTTACATCTAACAGACTTTCATCCCTACTTTTGAGTTATCTACTGCACACAAACATGCTGGTTTACTCTGCCCCGAAGGCCTCAATTTCTACCGCCATCTCATGAGTTTGGAACAAAACAGCAGAAAGACTGAAGATCAGATCAATGCCGCCAACCAGACGACGACCCCGGGTTTTCTAATAACGCTGTGATTGTTGGATAAATGGGGAAAAAAAGACTATCAAAAACAATAACTTGGAAAATAATCCGCTACATCCCACAACAAATGGATTATAGTCAGGACTCGGTTGCTAAAAAGAAATCCATTCTCATCATTTATTATCAACTTTTCTATCCTAAAAACAAGGAAACCGTGGCACATCTCTGCCTCTGGATCAAACAGCATTACAACATGAAACCGAGACGTTCGCAGCGTTAAAGTCCTTGTCTCAGTTTGATTAAAATCACTTATTCATTTTCGAGTCTCTGCATTCTGTCATCGCCCCCCATTATTCCGGGACCGCTAACAACAATCAGGGTGTTAAACGTGTCATTTGTGAGGAGTGTTGACGGACTGCCACCACGTCGTCTCTCTTGTGCCGCTCCTGTGCCATGCGGAGCAGCTTGGGTCTGACTGAAACGTCCCGCTGAGTCACGCCCACACTCACCTTCGCCGGCAGCAGAATGGTGTCCACCAGCTGCTGTCGCACCTCCCCCAGGCCCCCCACCTTCTCCAGCCCGTCTCCGCTCGGGGTGTGCAGGTCCACGCCCCACAGCGAGGGCGGCGTGAACCCTTTGAGGGCCTGCGTGAAGTCCGCCCCGGTCACACTCGCGCCTGAGGGACGAAGGCGGCGTCACAGCTCAGCTTTAAGAACACACAACGTGGCACTAGTGATGTGATGTCGGGGCGGCGCTCTCTAGTACCCTCCCCGCCGGGTCCTCGCTGCGCGGCGCTGGCGTGCAGGGCCCGCTCCAGCAGCAGCACCAGGTCCTGAGGCGTGTATCCCTCGGTTTCCTTGGCAACCGCCGCCACATCTAGCGTCTGGAAGGTCTCCTCAGACAGGCCGGGTTTTCTGAGCATCAGACGGCGCAAAGCTTCCGCCCTCTCAGCCTGCAATCAGTAAATAACGACAGCTGCCGATTGCTTTTTTTTGGTTACAGTGTAATTTAAGCAGCATCTGCGTGCCAGTGTGTGTGTGTGTGTGTGTGTGTGTGTGTGCGTGCCTGGACCTGGTCTAGAGGCTGGATGCGCACCAGGCCCTGGATGAAGTGGGAGCCTTGCATCTCGGTGAGGTAAGGGTGGAGGGAATGCCGAGTGTGGCTGGTGATGATCAGACACACCAGGCTGGAGTGAGCGATCACCTCGTCCACCGCATCCTTCAGACCTGCGGCCACAGTCGGACGAGAGCAATCGGCATCAGATGGGAAGTTGCATCCGCGGTAACGTTATCGTATGCTCCATCATGATGGTTTACTCTGTGCAATGTTCTGCTGCAGCAGCGCCTCGGGGCCGTGCTCATGTTCTGGTGACGTTGGAGCTCCAGAAATAAGGTCCAAGTCATCCAGAAGCACAACTGACGGCTGCCTCCACTCAGCCTGTTCAAAAATATCCTGCAGCATCTGTCTCACTGTTTCTGCCCTCTTGCCTGAAAAGAAAATCCCGTTTGTTTTTAGAAAAATTGAATGAACATGCAGATCTAATTTAAGTGCGTGTTCACAGAGTGTCTGTTGACCTTGTAGTTTTTTGCAGTCCACCACCTCCACATGTGCATCCAGATCTTCTCTGGCTTTCCCACAAAGGGCTCGGGACAGAGAGCTCTTTCCACTTCCCTGTGAAGACACATAACCACAATCAATGCTGTTGTGGATTTATAAAACCGTTATGGATGATCGTCTTCCTGCTTTATGGTTTCATAAAGAGATACCTTGGCACCGGTGATGAGCAGAGCTCCTCCTTTGAGACCCCGACCAGTGATGCCAAGTTCCCTTGAGAGTGGACTACCCAGAAGGCTGTGGGAGATGAACTCGAATCCGGTCCTGCTGAGCTTATCGATCCCACTGGGAGCAGATAAAGGAGTGATACAGCGAGAAAAGAACCTTTTCTTTTTAAAACCCATGCACAGGCTTACAAATAGTAGCGTGCTTACCCAAGAAAACTGAGCGAGGGCAGCTCTGGCTTGGGCGTTTCAGCGACAGAGCTCACAGCAGGCGCGGCCACTGGCTCTCGATGGACCTGGAGGTGACACATGATGGCAGGTGTGAGATTGTTTTGAAACCACAGCGAGTCCAGAGAAGCCTGGAGAGATTTCGCTTTCACCTTTGTACACATGAAATGAAGCACAGGGAAAGGGCGCACAGAGATCTTCTCTTTCTGAGCACTGAATAAAAATAACAGGGACTGTGCTGAATCGGGGTCTTCTACCTGTATGTCCGTCTGCTGGATTACGGAAGGTGCAAGCAGAAACAGCTGGTCTGGAGGGTCGCTCTCAGCTTCCGGCTTCAGCACAGTCAAATCAAACTCTAACTTTGCTGTGGAAAAAAAGCAGAGGGCGCAGTGATTTAATAGAAGCACCATGTGTTTTACCCTGATTGGTATTCAGCATATTGGCAGATTTAATCATCCTGCCAACTGTGGTTCTGTAAAATCAATTTCAGCTCACCATCGGTCCCATGCAGGACGATGTTGCCAGACCGTGGAGTCAGACAGGCCAAAGGTTCATGACTCTGGGTGTGCAGCCAACCAAGGAACGCCGTCTCAATCTCCTGGTCATCCTCCTCAGGCTGAGGAGAAGATGTGACCGATCAGTTGGACGTAAGTGAAGATCAGCCTCAACGTCACATGGCTACTCCATCACTCACCAGTGGATTTAGAGGCTGCAGGCGTATAGACAAGGCTACTTTGATAGCTGAAGAGATGGGCTTCATTCGAACTACTGAATGTGGGATGATGTTCAGTTTGATGGCCAGAGGCTGAGGGATCTGGAAAGCAGAGGTAGAAGACTGAGCTGCAGTAAAAGCACTGGAACATCTCCTCTAATTTAAGATGTGCTGCTCCTCACCCATATTCTCCCCCTGTGTAAATCTCCCTGGCTGCGGCCTCCTCGCTTGCCTGTCAGTCTCTCGGGGTCGTGGCACACCACCCTGACCACCGTCGCTTCCTCTTCTTTCACTTCCTCTTCTCTGTCCGCAGCAGCAGGAGCAACTTTCTTCTTTTTCTCCATGGCCTGCTTGGCCATGTCCCGCGACTCTTTGGGGGAGGGAACTTTGGAGAGCAAGCCGTAAGTGACTGCAGAATGACCCGCAGCCGGCTCCACATCGGAGCAGTGGCTCAGAGGGAGCAAGTGGACCACGCTGGTTGCAGCATGGCTCACGGTGCACAGAGAGGCCGGAGGCGCCCCGCACACTCTGTAGATGGAGTCAGTGAGGAGGGCAGGG
Organism: Karalla daura; assembly: GCA_029224185.1. NCBI lineage: Eukaryota > Metazoa > Chordata > Actinopteri > Chaetodontiformes > Leiognathidae > Karalla > Karalla daura. The sequence continues at coordinate 10,346,408 of CM055205.1, read as the reverse complement.
ACGACGGGCACAGGCGGCAGCTCTGTAACTGGGTCACCAGTGCCCGTTATCATGTAGCGCAGCAGGCTCTTCACGTCTGCTATGCCGCCCCACTGGTGGGGGGGCAGCGCAGGTGCCGTGCTCTGTAATGATGGCCTGGAGGCCGAAGAACTGGTCAGGTTTTGCTCTCTGTGAAAATGATGCTTCTCCTGCCTCCTCACCGGAGAGGCACTGAGGTTGCGAATTCCGGCTCGGGTCTTAGGAGAGACAACTAGTTCTGTAAACTGCTCCAGACGTCCGTAGGGCACAGATGGTGAGAGGGAAGCTGCATGTAAAGAGAAACACGCTCTGTCAGGGTAAGATAGATAGATAGATAGATAGATAGATAGATAGATAGATAGATAGATAGATAGATAGATAGATAGATAGATAGATAGATAGATAGATAGATAGATAGATAGATAGATAGATAGATAGATAGATAGATAGATAGATAGATAGATAGATAGATAGATAGATAGATAGATAGATAGATAGATAGATAGATAGATAGATAGATAGAAAATGTGCAGACGTGCAAATGTCTAAGTTCAGCTTCTTTCTCGACATGAATTTCTAAGATTGGAGGAAAGACGAGTCAGCTTTTACAAACTACGTGCTGCAGATAAAAGACCGTAATTACTATATTAACACTAACCTATTTGGATGTAGATGACTGTGTGCCTGTCCACCCACACAGGAAACACGGCGTCTTGGAAAACCACTCTGATCTGATCCAGCAGCTGCTGCTCCAGCACAGCACTGTGCAGCTCCTGGGTGTATGAGTCACAGACAGAGAAACAGTGAATGATAAAACAAGCTCTCGCCTTGATCTAAACCTCGGAAGAAAAGTGAATTCAATTTATGTAGATTTATGTCGATTACTAATGCATTTTAGTTTAGTTTCATCACGTAGCACTGACATTGTATATCCGTCCCTGAAAAACAAATTTTAATTGACAAAGTTTTACTATCAGCAGAGTGCATTACAGCTTAAGTAATGTTACTTTTACTTCAGTAATGTCTTCTAAATAGCAGTATGCTTAGAATATTATGTTAATTCTTTAGAACTCATTTCTGTGAATGAGCAGGCTCACTCACCAGGATTTCCCAGTCATCTGCTGACAGAGGCTCCACAAACACCTGATGCACTGATGAGGCCTGGTGGCATGGTCTCAGAAACCCCTGGAAGAAAAAGATCATCCAGCCAGTCAATTCAAGTGGCTGATAGACACTCAGAGGAAACTATTGACTGTGGAGTCGTACGTGCTCTCCATCTGTCAGGCCCAGCTTCTCTCCCAGTTGTCGACACAGCTCCACTCTGTGACCGTCCATGCTGGAAGAAGCTCTGCTGTGAGTCCAGCTGAGGTAAACTGGAGATCCATGGCCCCAGGACAACTCCAACGCCTGGTTCTGAACAGACATATCAAGTTATACTACAGTATTTTTATTATGAAACTCATTTGGGGACAGGACACAGGAGATCCCCACAAGATGGATGGATAACTATCCAACACTAATGCTAGTAAACATGGCTGTCGTGTTTATCTAATGTCATTTTACATAGCTTTGCTTGTAAATACTACAAGTGCACCGTTGATTTTTGTGTAAAAATGTCAAACTAGAGGCTCAGGCTGATAAATTTAGGCTCCGACCGACAAAACAGGGAACATAAACATGAGCTTTTCTATTGCTTCATAAACAGATGACAGGAAGCCCAGGACAGCCAGATCCTGGATTCATCCAACGTGTATGGTTTTGTCACCACCAAGTGATGCAGCTAGGGAAGTGCCTCAAAGCCTGAAAATCGGTGATGGTACTCATTACTACACAGTGGCATTTTTTTAAAGAAATAAATAAATATGTGCAAAATAAATGTGTCTGTTGCTAGTTCTTAACATCAAACTTATTCATTCATCCAACATGAGACCAGGAAGATGATGTATCCTAATGCTTAGGCAGACACCACTCTGTCCTGTCCCCTTGAGTTCGAATGCATTTGCCATCTTACATTATCATAAATATTTATTAAATCCTCTGACAGGTATCACTGAGAAATGGTGGAAGCATAATCTAGCTCCAAGTCATTTATTAACAGCCAAATGCAAACAATGTGAGGTAGTTTTACACTTGAGCGTCTCGTTCAACAATTTCAACGCACAGAAGCCGCAGACTCGAAGGCAACGTTTTAAACATGTGAGCCGTTTTTCTTCTCAACACGCCAAATAACTATCCCTGCAACTTGTCCACAAATGTTGCCTGACACTGACAGCTGGCTAGCAGGCTAAGCTAGCTCACCTCGCTCAGAGAGAGATGGGAAGTCAGCTTCGGGGTGACGTGAAGGAAGCAGTCTTTGGCGTTGTTAAAGACAATAGTCACGGGTTGGATGCCCTGGTCACTGAACATTGTGTCCACATCGCCCGACTAGCTCTGCAAAAGCGAGGAGAGGCGCAACGCTAACGCCAACTTGTGCAACAAATTCATTGTCGATCGATACGCTCTGTGTGCACTGGCAGCCCAGCTGGTTTTCAGAATAAAACGCTAGGCATGGGCACGCTGTGTGCACATGAACAGCGAGGAGCGACACATACTCTTATTGTGAAATTTCTCAACCGGGAAACTATTTCATAGAGACATGGCGGCACCTGACAACAACGATGGGGACTGCTGGAGGGTCCCAGCGGTTTATAAACACCATGAACAGCGGAAAGTTTGTATTTCCAGACCCAAATATAGAGAGGGAAGAAGGGCTAAAGCAGTTAAGGTGGGTGTATTTGTGAATAGCACGGTAAATCCTAAGATAGCAGCCACTGTTGCTACTAATCGCGTCCCGTGCTTTACCAGGTGTACACCATCAACCTGGAGTCTCGCTACGTGATGGTCCAGGGGGTCCCAGCCATCGGGGTGATGACCGAGCTCATCCAGCTGTGTGCCCTGTACGGAGTAGTGCTGGAGTACCGACCCCTGGACGAGTACCCCGCGGAGGAGTTCACCGAGGTCTACCTGGTCAAGTTCGAGAAGCTCACCAGCGCCAGGTGTCAGCACAGACCCTCACCTGCTGGGTTTTAATGGCGACCGTAAGAGGACGTGTCGACTGAAATGTGACGTCTTGATTGTTCCAGGGCAGCCAAGCGGCACATGGATGAGAAGAGCTTCTACGGCGGGGTGCTGCACGTGTGCTACGTCCCGGAGTATGAGAGTGTGGAGGACACCAGGCTGAAGCTGCAGGACAGGAGGAGATATGTGGTCAGGGCCGTTCAGAATAGAGGTACGTGAGATACTGATGGGCAGCACAGTGTGTGTGTGGTTAGCACGGTCACCTCACTGAAAGAAGGTCCTGGCCTCAACCACGGGCCTGTGTGTGTGGAGTTTGCATGTTCCTCTAAGAACTCTAGTTTGCTTCCATAGTCCAAAAGCATGCTTGTTTAGGTCAGCTGGAGACGCTGAATCGCTCCTAAATGAGTGTAACACAATAAAGGTTAAAAGACAACATTATTATTTGTCAAGCTCCGCTACATTGTAGATGGTGCAGGATTCTTCTTTGTAGCAGTTTTGTACATCAGTCCTGATAATGCTGGATTTATTTGTCAGTATTTTCCAGAGTTGCACTGACAGATTGACCTCCACACGAATGACTTGTTGTTATTGTTTTTATTGTTTTTCTTACAAAGCCAGAGAAAAGCAACAGCAGGAGGCAGTAAACCGGACTCCCATGGCATCAGAGGCTGGCGCTGCATCAGAGCCGAGCAGCAGCAGAGGAGATAAGACTTCACACAAGGCTCAGCCAGCAAAGACATCAAGCATCACTCATTGTTCAGGCTTTCCACTGCTGCCCCCCCCTCCTCAGCAGTATCACTACCACGGACATCGGCAGGGGACTCAACAAACTGAGGACAAAATGGGGACATTACACAACGCCATCATTGACAGAAAACAGCCAGCGCTGAGTTTAAGCTCAGGCAGAGGCAGAGACACAGAACACAGGCCGACTTCAAACCAGCCCTCTGCAGGCAGGTTTGTCCCCCGGACCACACATCTGGAGAACAGGAAACGCAAAATGGAGGAGGCAGCACAGTTCTCGGGAGACAATGAGCCACTCATCGGTCCAAAGCTCCCAGAGCCACTGAAAGTAGACATGGAGGATGAGTCGCTGAACACAACTGTAAACCTTATACGGAATACAATGAAACAGGTAGCCTATATCTTGCTGTTTATACACACAATCGCACTTAAGGCTTTGTGACTGTATTTGTCTTTCCAATACTTTTGGCTACATAGCAGGTAAGATGATGGAGGGAGGTCTTTTATTTCTGTCACTGATATCATTTTTTTGTCTTTCTCAGGTGGATGCTGTTCCTGATCTCAAACCAGTGGAAAAAAAAGTGAAACCACGTCGTCGGATTTGATCCAATACTCTGCCTTGGATCCAGACTACATTCAGAGAGTGATGCTCCTCCCGTGGAAGATGATCATTGCAACTCTTTCTCTTGGGGACAAAATGCTTTTTGACTGTACAAATGTTGCATCAAAGTGCCGACTGCTGTTAACTGTTTTTTATTAAAGAGCACTGGGATGGAAATGCACTGCATCGGTCAATCAGTGTTCCAGATGGGATTGAAACACACGCTGCTCAAATGTTTCGATACTCTGAAAACAGAGGAAAACACAAATATGAGATGAAAGTCGTCTGAATTAGAAAGCGAAATTGAAGAGTTTGTGCAATGGTCTTTAATTTGTGATTACCAGGATGTCGGGGAGGCAACTCCCGAAAGCTTCGAGTAATAGGTTCTCCTCTTTCACTGCCTTTTCAAAGTCAGCAAAAGATACTTTACCATCATGGTCGTGATCCTGTGGGAAATGAATATGAGCTTACATGCTGAGATAAATCAGAGTATAAACACTGATCCCAAAAGACCAGCAGGACCCATGCTTTTACCATCTTCTTGAGCGTGATCTCCACCAGGTCTTTGATTCCTTCGTCTGGGTCTTCCTCAGTGGGCTGTCTGATGAGGCTGTCCTTCAGCATGCAGAACATCTCGTCTCTGGATATGTAGTCATCAGAGTTTGAGTCGTACACACGGAAGCAGTCTGAGCCAAGCGAGGAGGGAAGAGTTAAAACCTTAGTCATACGAATACAAGGAATTTTCTTTAGTGATACAGAAAACAGGCAGGATGGCGTAAGCAAGACAGCAACATATTCAAGATTAGCATGCAGAATATTCAAAATGCACAAATGTTTTCATTAAGAGCTCACATTTTATTTTCTCATCCAAGGTCCCTCGAAGGAAAATGGCCATTCCTTCAACCCACTCTTTCACACTGATGAAGGTGTCATTGTCTTTGTCAAATGTCCTGAAGACTGAGGGACAGATGGACAGGAAATATTAACATTTTCAGTAAATCCATGTACTTAATGTAAATCCTAACTTGTCAAAAGCATCAATTTCCAAAGGGATTTTTTTTTTCATCCTTGCATCAGTTGCAACTGAATACCTCCATCCATGATCAAGGCATTGGTCATCCCAAAGGTGTTGTGCAGGAAGCTCCTGAACTTCCCTCTGCCCAGGCCTGACGCTGCTTTCCCAGGGTGTGTGGGCTCCCCCAGAAGTGAGTAAAACTCCCGGATTAAGCACTCAACCTCTGTTTTATTGACTGGGACCATGGACATAGTCAGGTTCAGTAACTTCAGTGGCATTTATCAACTCTTTCTACAGCTGCATGGCAAGTGGCTAGCACAATAAATAAATAAAAAACAAACAAAGCACGGACCCAAAAGTTTGAGAGAAGTTGAAGAAAAGCTTGAAATCGTGATTTCAGCGGATACTCACAGTGCCCCACGTGCTTGGAGATGCTCTCTGCCGCTGAGTGGATCAGCTTTCTGTTCATAGCAGACATTTTCAACATTTTCACAGACAGGACGCTGGTCCCCCCCACACCCGGTCGGGGCGTTGTTGATGTGACGTCGCCGTGGCAACAGCGCCGTGGTGCGTTCAGGGGAGGCTCGGAGCGGGCACACTGTGAGAGGCACGCTGATACAGCTCGCGCAAACAGGGATGCTTGGGAAGCGACCGGCAGCTTAATCAATTAGCTTAATTTATGCAGCGTTTTAGTCTGTTTTTGTTTATCATTTTTAAGTCGGCCTCAAGAGTGGCCGTTCTGAGGTGTAGTGTCCAATAGTTTTGGTTGTTTAAAATACGCAGTAGCACCGAACTCACCACGGATTTTTATCTCGCTACAAATTGTTTGGCAGACGCTCTGACCTGGCCGGGACGCCTGGCAGTGCAAACAAGTGCAATAAGACTTTGCTCCAAATCTCTGTGGTGCATGTGTGATAGCTACTCTGCTGATCAGGACAGTCCTTAAATCGACAGCTATGTTGTTCTACCCATGCACATTTCTTGAGATCATAATAGTGATGTTATCTCATCTTTTCTGTCAAAAAAAGACTAAATTTCCCTCAAGAGATCAATAAAGGATTCAGATTTTCTGACTCGTGTCCAGATGGAGGCAGAACGGATTAGATTGCCCTCTGCTGGACAGGAATTCAGACCCGCATCAGAAGCTCCTCTGTCACATGAATCGACATTGGGTATATGGTGTAAATGTGCATGCTTATGTGGAAAGGCAATCAGGGTTACAATAAACTCAGTCTTCTTGTGCTCCTATCTTTACTCTCCACTGGCATCTCAGTAAAATGCCTGAAAAGTGTCAGAGCGTCGGTGTACTGTCTGTGACCACAAGATGGTAGTGCACTAATACCAAAAAGGAACAAAGAAATTACGCAACAGCCATTTCTAACAGAGACGACACCTAAAAGTCTTATATCCGATTTTCTTCATCGGATATAATGTTCCTCTAGAGAGAAAGACATAAGGTCAAAACTGTTCAAGACGGAGAGTATCCTCTGTAATTACACCTCCACCTTTGTCTCTTTGTTGTGACATGTTTGTTTAGTAAGTAAGAAAAGCGATTTGTCATTTCAGCTTTGACATTTAATTAACAAAGAACAGTGGATTAAAAATGCATTTTTCAGGTTTGACAGACATACAAGTAAAACATCAAAACCAAACATTTCTAACCTACTCCTGCCATTAAGTCACAATATTTTCCCCTACAGTACCGCCTCCACTGTGTGAGTGTGCATGTGTAAAAACAAAAAAAAAAGGACAGTCACTGTGGAAAAGAGGTTATGTGCTGAGTGTGTGCTTTCCAAACACTGTGTGCTCATGCATGTGAAGCGTGTCAGCCGGTCCGTGCAGCGAGGTTAGTCCGGATTGGTAGCGTTGTGTCGATCCAGTGGTTTGGGTTTTTGATCATAGACTTCCACACGGCCACCTCCTCCTCCGTGGAGTCCATCCAGCTGACGTCCTCTCCGTAACTCTGACCTGCCGCCACGAAAACACAATCATTCCATGTTAGTTGAAGCCGCAACCACAGGAATGATGTCCCCCTCGATGAGATAATGGAGACAAACTGCACTGTATGAATATGTATGGTAATTAAAAGATAATCTTCACAATTGAATTGTGACTCCAAGGTGGTTTAGTGGATAACACTGCTGGTTCACAGAGTGGAGTCTGCGTGATCTCCCCACGGGTTTTCTCCAGGTATTCTAGGTTAATAGGAGATTCTAAATTGCCCCCAGGTGTGAGTTTGAGAGCGACTACACCACTCAGTGTGTGTGTCTTGTAACTGACTAGTGACCTGACATTCTCTTTTTAGTCCTCCGAGTCTCATCCTCACCGTTCAGACTAGCTCAGACTGACTTCCAGAAGTAAATGGCTCCACCAACAGACTTAATCCCTGACAGTCAGATCAGGAAGATTTGTGGCTTCCATACTGAGACCCGAAGCTGCAGCTTTATGTCAGAATGTGTTTACAGTAGGAAAAATTTCATCAGCGTTGTCACTTTTCTACCACTCCACTCACATCATCGTCCCTCAGGAAAGCCTCAGTGAGACAGAGGCTGCTCTGTCAGCAGTCTGATGTTGAATGCTGCACGCTCCTTGTCGAGCAGAGCGTCTGAGAGCCAAACAGCAGCAAATTGTATCACAACTTTCTATAAAGCGCAACTTTAGTAATGATGGCCGCTTCACGCCATAGCACCATCTTTGTGACAGATTTAAAAGGCCCAACGTGGCATTTCTAACAGCGCACAGTGACACTGAGACTCTTGAGAGACCTAGGAATGACCTCGCTCTGGTGACATGACCATCTGAAATGTCAAAAGGCGATGCAATGTGCAGCACTGAGTTGACATATTGTCACCACACCCCTCTTAAACACCACTGCTTTTATTGCACGTCTATGAAACTGACCATAAAAAGGATCGAAACATCCAAACCGACACCTTTAATGTTTCATCGCCTGCCACAAGAGCCAACATTCTCCTACAGCCATACAAACTGTCCTGGGACCCCGGAGAGAGAGCACCGAACCTCTAATCACAGCTCGGCACAGAGGACAGGAGGAGAAGATGGCCAAAGCTGAAATTCAAAATGAGATGCAGGAGCGTTTGTTCATCACCTCGTAAGCCCTTTGTCACACCGAATCAAGTCAGCGGGTGCTTTCTCGAAGACAGCCTTTGACAAACATGAGCGAGTCAACACCGCCAACAACAGCCTGCGACTGGGAGGCGATTGATAAGAGCCAGGACGCTCTGCAATAGCCAGACAGGTGCCCAAGGGGACTGGAGCACAGGAGAACAAATACTGCCCCTGATCACTAGACCTAACAGGACAGACGCAAAGATAAGAGTGTTGTTCCTTATCTGGTCACTTATTGTATCATCTGTTAGGAAGCACTTTGCTGGAAGCCTTGCTTTTATCACTTACAAAGAACAGAGCCATTGATAACAGCCAATGTTTCCATTCAATTAACGCTCTAATTTGCAATGTGCGTCATCACATTTGACCATTAATGTCCAGTTTCCAGTTTTAATGTCCAGTAAGCACACGCCGTATGTTGTGCTCTTACTTTATCAAAAGATGCTGCTTAAGGCCTTGTGCAATCACCATAAGCAACAAATACAATTTTTGTTTGCAAGAAAACCAAAAGGAAGAAGACAGCATCTGTGATATTAATGGACACCTCTGAGTACGTGGCGTGTAGTTGTAACATACTTGTTACTGGTTTTCTCAAAGTGAAGAAAGAGCGTAGAGACCCTCACCTGAGCCACAGCTGAGACGAATCCCCCCGAGCAGGTGCACCTTCATCCCGTCCCGGTGCCAGACGGTCAGCTCGGCGCAGGCCTCGTCCAGGTCGCTGGTGTGGAAGCCATCGTACACCATGGTGTGGTTGTAGGTGGGGCTGATGGCGCGCTTCGCCATCCGCGTCTTCTGCCCACTCTGCTGACTGGCATCAGGGAGGATGTAGCTGGTGGGGCACAGATGACAATGATGATGATGATGATGATGATCATAATTAGATCTTATAATCATAAATATATAACTCAAGTTAATTAAAGGCAGATTACACAACGCAGATCTGGGTGGGTCCAGGACATGATTTGGTTTCACACCCACTTTCAGGTGTTGACTGTTATTTACTTTGAGGTGTATGCACTCTCTGACCCCCAGCTAGTGTCCAGTTTATGGCTTAAATGTGTTCTGTGCGGTCACAGAGACCTTGGACTAGAATCTAATCAGTCCAAGTGAACGTTGGTGCCAGGCGTAATGAAATTCACTCTCATTGTTCCTGAGGCATCAGGTTCATGCACATGGATCAGTGCATGGCTCAGTGCAAGGATACAGAAAAAATAAAAAAATAAAAGCAAACTGTACATCCGGTCCTTCAAATAGCCGGGTATCACAATGAGAGATGCTGCAGAGCTGACACACCTTCTAACAAAGGAGTCTATAGGGCCCCCTTTGCTGGACACTAGTCCTTGAGCCTCCCGGAGCCATATGTGAAGCTCTCCTGTCAGAGGCAGACCACCACCTGAACACACACACACATACACAGGCACATTGAATGAGACACATGTGGCTGAGGTATGACATAACTTGCATCCATGATGCGTGGGGCCCTGCTCACCCTCGAAACCGTCTGGGATGAACTTAATAGAGAGGACGATGTTCCCGCGACTGCTGAGCTGTTCTGGACTCATATGAACCTGCGATGGGGGGCAAAGAGGAGCGCAAAGAACAGAGGAAAAGATAAAGGCGGAGGAAAAGATGCAGTAAGAAAGAGAATTGGAAAAAGCCAGGGGGGAGGGAGGCAGAGGAGTTGGAGCCGGGGAAGATTAAGGTTACATAAAGCCTTAGTTGAAATTCACAGCATGTCTTCGTCTCCCTTCAGCTCTCCCAGACACAGGAGACGCTCCTCCCTGTATTCTGTGTCTCTGACAGAGCTGCCAGAAGTGCCGTCACACAGACGCTCAGACACTCCACAAATGTAGACACAGGCAGAATATCGCAATAGTAAATATTTGTGCGGGATTATTCAAACTTGCATGTTAAAACCTGTGAGACAACACGGTCGTGTGCCTGCTCGCAAGTCTCTGAAGTCTGCTCTGCCCCACCTACCCGCGGCTGCAGGTCCTGCCACAGGGGCTGGGAGTAGGTCCAGTCCCAGAGACCCAGAGACACTTCCACCTCTCCCAGAAACACATTCTTCCCCAAGGGCTCGGCGTGCCACACGGAAAGGTTCAGGGTCCGGCTTCGGAGCTCTCCCGCCCGCGCTTTATACTATCAGAGGAGAACTAGAGTCAGTGACACCACTAAATGTCAGGATTTGATGATGTTTTTTTATGGACAGGATGTCTGGTGGAACAGGTGACTGCAGTCTGCGCCTGCAGGCTTTCCTGGGGAAACTGCCACTCTGTGTGCTATGTAAATGAGAGTCTCACTCTGAGTGTCTCATCAAAGACGGGGTTTAGTGTCTTCTTCTTCACTGACGTCTTCTTCTTACTGTTGCTCGACTTGTCTGGCAACAGATAGGCTTTTACATATCTGTGAACAACACACACGCACACACACACGCACACAATGTTCTTCACTGACTTTGTGTGTCACGTCATTGCAAGATGCGCCCTCACACACTCCATCACTCACGGGTCCGACCGGCTCTTTCGCGCCGCGGCGATGTCCTCGCAGCGATGCACTTCCACTTGCAGCTCCTCCTTCTCGGGATCGTAAACCAATGAGAACTGGATGCGGCCCCTCACTTCCACTGCCCCGAAATCCCCCGAGCTGAACAGACTCATCATGCTTCCACTGAGCTGTAACAAACACACGCAGAGCGGCGATCTGCTCCTACGTCACTGTCCAGAGCTGAGTCATCTCGCTGCGCTGGAGAGCGAGCTAATCAAAATGTGTGTGCGTGCATTTGCAGGTGTTTGTGTGTCCACATCTGTGTGTGTGTATGTGTGTGTGTGTGTGTGGTGTGTGTGTGTTTGTGTGCGTGTGTGCGTGTGTGTGTGTGTGTGTGTGTGTGTACCATGTAGCCTGAGTGAAGGCTGCCATTTGAGCTGCAAGTTCTGAGAGATGTTGGATCTGTCAGGCTGCTTCCCATAGAGTCCGTGTCCCCGTTCCGACCATCAAAATAATCCTACACACACACACACACACAGGAAACTTAGATAATGTCAGGTCCCAATGTCCTTGTCCTCCTTGCAGCAAAGCCTCCGTTACTGTTGATGGTACTGAGCTAATGCAGGGTAGGTTTGCAATTTAATGAGGAGAAATGAATGATAAGAGGAGCAAAGAACTTAAAAACAAAACAAAGTCTGCTGCAGCATCATTACTAATCCGGTAACGACATCTTAGTCAACTCTTGACATTTGAATAATTGAAATATTACTCAGAGTCACTGTGTCAGAGTAATGGTGTTATCTGCAAATGTGGGGATGTGACGCATTCACCTCGGGTTCCTCTGAAAGGCCATTACTTCTCTTTTCAAACTCTACGAGCAGAAAGTACGTTAATGAGTTAACGATGACACTGACACACAGGCAGAGTCACGGAGACACTGACACAAAGACTTAAATACCTTTGGATGATGAGGAATCGTGTCTTTGCTGCAGACACCGGAAATGAAAATAAGATGATTATTTGCATTTGGGTCTTCTTTTTTTTTTTAGCCATAGTGAGAAGAAATGAGCCATAGTAAACACAAACCTGTACATAGGGGTTTTTTGTTCTGGGTGCAGTTTTCAATGATGTTTGTCCCCTGTAAACAACAATGAAATATTAGGAGAAAAAAATAAATAAAAAAGCCAAACAACAGTGTGAGGACGCTCTCCCTCCACTAACCTGCTACTTTCCACATCTTGGCTCGATCTCAGTCTCCTCTCGGCCTCGGGAGAAGAGCCGTTGTTGTTGTGCGAGGTTTGCACCGTCTCGCCGTCAAACAGTCCAGTCATGGCCACATCTGTTACCACGGCAACAGAGACAGTCACTCGGCTAGCCCTGCAACACAACGGCGCCACGTGCACGTAAAAGTTAGTGCCGCAGACCTCTGGTCTTGGTCTTCCTGTGGCGTATGGTGGCGTGCACGACAGCGCTGCCTGACCAGGTGCGGTGGCGTTTGCTGCGCTCCTCGCTGAACCAGGCGCCGGAGAGGGAGCGAAGACGGGTCGGGTCGGTCTCCGTCTGCTCCAGGATCCTGCAGCGTTGACCGAGGGCCGAGGAAAGAAAAAAAAAAAGCCGTACGATCACAACCTCTGGTTGTCAAATGACGGCTTATACAAACCAGGCCAAACAAATGGGCTCCAGAATCATTCTGTCTTGTGACACACTCTGAGACAGAGATACAGTGTGTGTCAGTAACATAACTGAGGTGTTTGCTCCTTGGTACACTCTGTATGTTCCACTAGTACAATTAGTCAGCTGCTCTATTGTCAGATTGTCACAAAAACAGGAGGGTAACTATTGTGACAATGGACTGAACTGAAATTATCCAGGAAAAATTACTTATTTTCCGACAAAAAGGGTTGATGTACTCTCATTATTTCTAATCTATCCATTATCTGGGTAAACATTTTGTACCCAAGGGTGCCATACTATTCACTCTCACACTCACACCTAGGAGCATGAGTCTCCAATCAGCTTAACTAGCATGTTTTTGGACTGTAGGAGGAAACTGGACTACCCAATGAAAACTGTGTCGCCCATTTCTGATACATAGCCAGAAAAACTGTTATTCAAAAGGAAATCTGTAAAAATGAGCCATTCATTGAGAGTGAAGTGACAAAAGCCTCCAGTTGACCATTAGACCTTATTAACTAAATAAGAGAGACAAACACTTCTGCGGCTGCTCTGCATTGCATGAATAAACACAGTGTGTAGTTTGACTTCCCCCAATGAGGCCAAGCTGGATTAACAACCAGACAGCCCAGTTGGCCCGATCTGGGTCCCAAAGCACACACAAAAAAAGCAGCAGGTTCAATTGATTGGTGGAAATTTCACTCATTAAAAATGTACATCTAAGCATGATAAAAGCACAACAGGAAGTGATGCAATGGAGGCATCAAGTTGGGCTTTGCTACATGTATGTACCGGCTGTGCAGGCTTGACTCAGCGCATTATTATGGTAGCTGGACATACCCGGCACACACGAAAAATCCACACTTAATTGCATTGTTTTCAAACTACAACATAAAAACAGGAAATGAATGAGAGGGAAACATGGAAACAAAGACCGTGCTTGTTTTCTCACAGCTGTGCTGAGCAATACCAGTGAGTCACTATCACCCTATCACCATCTCAGATTTCAGTCTGCTTGATCCCTTCTGGTTTGCTGCCGCTATACTCTTGCAAATGTGTCGCCTGTCTGCATGTTTGGAAGGCTCTGAGCAAAACAGAAACCTAGAAAGGGTTCAGTCAGTCACCTCTGACCTCACACGTCTTTCATCGAGACGACGCAGCTCCTGGTCGCGCTGCAGGACCTGCAAGATGGCCGACTGCTCATCGTCCGTCAGGTGGCTCAAGTCAAGAGCAGAGTCAACCTGCTCCTCCTCCTCCATCCCTGAGTGGGAAGCAAACAGAAGCGAGTCCATTCATCTCTCACAACAAACACACATGATGTGTAAAAAGCACGGAGTCTGTCCGTGCCAGCGCTCTTGTTGTTATTGCTAAAGCAGTGCCTCCCAGCCTGGCTGCCCTGTGAGCCCTGTAAAGGAAGGCCTGTCACATGTTTCACAGCTCACTGAGGTTTTCAACATATGGAAACCTGACGCAGAGATGAAGCAATTAGAACAGCCATGCAACTATCTAAAAACAGAACAAAGAAGGAAAAGCAAGAGCAGACATATCGAAAAGTGTATGAAAAACAATCAACTGACCTACAGCCATTACAAAAAATAATGTATATTGTTGATTTCTGACAGTAATTTTGTTTAATTTGCATTTTGAAATGAGACTGATCACAGACTGTAGCCAGTGTGTTACAGAGGCATGTGAGAGCATCTGCATCCGTCACATCTGGGAATCTTTCAGAGACCTTGACTTTGGGAGGATGCAGCACCTTGGCTTGAACCCAGCCGTGGAGTGCATAGACTGAGGTGGTACGCACCTTTTCCAGGCCTTTTCTCCACTGCAGTCGAAGCCACCCCGAGTCTTTCCTCACATCCAGAAGCTGTAAAATCTCCAGGTTTTGTAAACTGTACAAGAAACCAAGCATTAAAGACACTGCACCCTCTTCTGACGGCTCATATGCAAACAAATGGTCCAAAGATGACTCATCAGGCAAACACAGGGAAGAAGGTGGACACAAGGATATGAGAAATTAATGGCAGCCCTCTGTGTCGCCATATGTAAACAAGCCTACAGATCCATCTCACTTTCAGAGTTCTGAGTTGAATTTTATACTTTCTCCGTTTAATTCAATCGCTCCTCGGCTAAAAGTGTCCAGTCTCCAGAACCACACATCCAGCTATACAATCCTTTGAAATCATGGGTCCTCCTGTTCCTCCGCCGCTTGGCTCTTCCTGTCTTCCCTGATGGCTTTCATCCCCTCCTGCCTCAAATGCCGTGTATTGTGGCCTCTCTGAAGTGCAAAAAAAAACTCCAAACGCTTTGAACACAAGTGTTAATAACAGCATCTGAGCTGCTATTGAATGGTGTGACACCACACGGGTGTGTAAAAAAAAAAAAAAAAAAAAACCTGCTGCGCCACAATATCATCAGGCCATGTATTTGAGTGTGTGCGTGCTGTGTCCATCGCCTTGAGGCTAACTTACCTTTGAGTAATTAGCGCATGCGCAAAGCCACTCTCCTATCCAGGGTGTTGGGAGTTTGGCAAACAGGATATCATACGAGGAATTTACCACCTGACACCAAACCAACACAAATACAAAACCATGTCAGTCTCTGAGAAATCATATGGAATAATGATGATGATAATAATAATAAAAATACTATTTCTATTGCAGCAAAGTTTGCAGTGCTCATATACATTTGATTTAACAGCGGTTACTTTGCGTTATCCTCAACAGCCAGTGATTAAATATTTAGTTTGGATCCAGTTTTGGTAGTCTGTGTGTGAGGTTGCCTTCGCGTGTGTGGAGTTTCCCTGGAGGAGGAATGAGCCGTAGCAGCTCCTTCCTCATCACCAGCACCGCGAGAGAGAGGACACCTGTCGCCGCTTCTCACACCCTCTGGACTCCGGCTGAAACTCTCACACGCTCGCAAACAAACAATTACAACAACAGGAAAGAAGTTGCGTGCTTACCTTACTTGACAGTCCCCGCCGCGTCCATCCCGCAGAAGTCGGGAAAGTTGTCCAGTGTGTGTGCGTGTGTGTAACCGACTGTGCAGCGCAAACGCAGTGAACACGCCCTCCAGATCCGAGCAGGGGCCACGGTCAACTGCGTGCGTGTGCGTGTGCGCGTGTAGTTGTGCACACACATACACACAACTGCAAGGGTGTGTGTGAGAGCTTAAACTCTCCCTCTTGTAAGTGTCCACACCTGCAAAATACACACCTGGCCACACCAGTGAGGCCGTGGCTCCTTCAACTATTTTCCTTATTTTGAAAGGGGCCACGAATGGGGAGAAAAACAGTTACCTTGGCTTTGTTGAAAAGGTCCAAAAACATCATCATTTCGGCATTCATATATCCATTTTGATTCTTGAAAGGCAAATACGAAACAGGCGCATGACTGTGAGGAAATTATGCACAAGTAGCACACAATCCACTCATTAAAGGGGAGCCAGAATGAGGAAACTCCTTCAACAAATGTACAACAGTTTCAAAAACATTCACTAATAAATCCCAGATGTTAAAATAGAAGTTAAAAATATCAGGTGAATCTGAACAGAGACAAAATGTGACGTCAAATTCAAGAGTGGTGTAAATGTTACCTCCCTGTGCTAGCCCCAGGTAGCTGCCTCGGCTTGTCAAATATCTGTGTACATGCTTCTAGTTCTTCCTGTGATAGGTCTCTTCCTCTGATCCAGCCTCAAACATATAAGGCTGGATGAGTAGTTAGATTCCAGATGTTGTTTGGGGAGACTGCCATGACCTTCAATGTCCATCCTCTTACTTGTCCTGCGAAGGCAGTGAAATACTGGGGTCCCTTGTGGGCAAATTCAGCTTTTCCTTTTGAAAATACCAAAGAATTTAACTAAACAGATCGCAAACTTCTTCAAGCAAACTTCAAATTCTTGCTGCACAAATCAATCCCTTGCGTCACAGTACAATGTCAGCAGCTGTTTGCTCCAGTTTTGCAGACAGACAACCGAGTATTCTGAGGTTCAACGTTTTCAGTGAAGTGAAAATGTTTCAGTGCTGGACATTGGAAGGGTCAAAGAGCTGTCTCAGGCAGATCAAGCTGCCTTTCATGTGGTGGGAAAAATGCCTCCTAATGAAGTCCTAATTCACAAACGAATGATCCACAATGGTTTTGTCTTCGCCAGCCATGATTACAGCAGAGAAAAGAGGCGCACTGAGTGACCTAAGGTTGTAGGGACATGGGGAAAACTGAGATGGGTGAAATGTGACAATACCGCGTATTACATCTTGTTTTTGATTCTGGGGAAAATTTTATTTGGTGTATATGTTTGTCTCTAAAATAGTTACAAGTTTCATTGCATGTGAGTTTTATGTACTGAAGCGTTTTCTGTCACTGATCACGATCAGTAATGAAGAATTTCAAGAGTTATACGTTTCAGCAAGTACAAAATGCCACCATTTCAGTTTGAAAATGAGCTTTTATAGTCTCCCTCGGGAGAAATCCTAAAACCATCCGCCACCCTATTCTACCAGTTAAGATCATCTAAAACCATCAACCAGCTTCTTAAACCAGCTAAAACCATGTAAACCCATCAGCTAAGACCAGCTAAAACAATCAACCAGTTTGTTAAACCAGCTAAAACCATCAACCAGCCTAAGCCGGTCTAAGCTGATTTTTATTAGTAGGGATAGCTTATATGTTAGCACCAAAGAACCAGGATGAATACTCCACTAAGCAGCAGGGAGCATGACTAGCAAGAAGCTTGCTTCAGCCTTCACTGTGAACTTGTGGTAATGTGCTAGACGTCCCTTTCTCTCACAGCTTTGTGCGTGTGTATGTGTGCCTGTGTGTGTGTGCTGAGGGGTGAATTCACAGTGATAAAGACCTGTATTCAGTCCTGTCCTTTGTCTGCAGACTTGGATGACAGCCACAGCCGGCCCTGACGGAGAACTGTTTTTGTGTTGGTTTATTCAAGCCTGCAGGTCCTGGCTCACACGGCGACTGCATGCATCCAACCAAACATCCTGCTGCTCCCCTGCAGGCCCCCACCACCCTCACAGCTCCAGTCCCACTGCATGTTGGGAATCCACTGTGACACCCTGATACGGTAGGATTAATAGGTGACTCTTATCTGCACATTCTGGGAGTGCGTCCGTGCTCAATCCCTGGTTTCTGCCACTCACTGGAGCCCACACACACGGTGCAAACCTGAGGGATTGGTCCTCAGTGTGTTGAGACTACTAGCCCTTATTTTAGGCATTTTGAATTCAAATGACCCAACAAAGTTACAGGATTAGGAAAGGTAAACGTAGTCCCATCACAACTCCTTCAAGTTTTATTAAGGGGTTCAAGCTCATATGTAATGTCAGTGGGAGCAGTCAAAACAATTTATAAAAAAAAAGACTGAGCCAAAAAAAAGAGTCAAAACAAAAGCACACAAATTACAAGGGTCTAAGTTGTAAGTTTAAGTTTTAAGGTCGTGTTTTAAACTACATATTAGACAAGAAAAGTGTCATTTATGGTTTCACAGCTAAATTATCAATCTCACAGCAACTTGATAAAGGAAAGAAATATATTACATAAATGAATAGATTTTTTTAAAAGTCTCACTTCAAAGTTATGTAGCTCCACATAAACCATAGCATTCTCCTATGATGGACAAAATTTTGATGCCTGGGGCCTCGTTTCACTCTATTTAAGGAATGTTGTGGGAGAAAAAACTTGAAAATGCCTGTTATGACCTTGTCTGCCCTACTGTCTACACGGGATCATATCAGACTTTCCCACTGCACTGTTTACACAGTTGAAACACTGATAGAGGGAAGCGCTTGTTGTTTGTGAGGGGACAAACCCTCAGCATGTAGAGCAATTTGCTACAATTTATGGTGAGAAAAAACAACAACAAAAGGACTGAGAGTTCCTCGTGTGTCAGACTGGATTATCAGCCAAAATGTCAATGAACTATGAATACAGACACAAACACATTTAGCCTACCACACGTGCATGCACACACATTACACAATGCAGGATTCGGAGAGAAAATGTCCTCTTGTAAACACACACCCATCCCCCCCAGGGGTACACAAGGGGACGAAACCAAAAATGACAGTAGCTCAGGCAAAAAAAAAAAAATCTCTTGTCGTCACAACTGGATGAGTCACTGCTCGCTGTCGTCCACCCTCCTCTGTTTGACCTCCACGCGTCTTCACTGCGGCTGCTCTCTGCGTGAAGACAGGCACAGCCGTGACATGAACACAGTGGATTTGCGAAAACGATCTAAACGCAATCCAGAGGGGACGTTTAAGGTGAGACGAGTCGAGCTGCGCATCGCATGCTGTTGATCGCACCGGCCACCAGGGGCCGCTGTTGCACCAATAGACTGCGGTGACACGTTCACAGGCACACACACACACCCAATGTGATGCAGCCATGCTAAATTCTCTCTCTCCCCCCCACAACACCTACGTGCACAAACTCACATGGGGTCGTAGCTGCTCTGCTCTTTGGATTTGAGGAAGCGCATGGCTAGGAGGCCACCCGCCTGTACGCACAGAACCAGGATGATGCCCCCGATGAAGCTGGACATGTCAAACTTGGCCTGGGAGAACTCTGGGGTGGTTGGGTTGGTATTACCTCCATCACCTGGGAAGGAGAGAGAGAGAGAGAGAGAGAGAGAGAGAGAGAGAGAGAGAGAGAGAGAGAGAGAGAGAGAGAGAGAGAGAGAGAGAGAGACCGTTCTCTGTCTATGACTCAGTGTAATTGGAGAAGGTTTTACTCAGCCCTGATGGGAATAATAACCGTGTGACGCATAAAGAGAGGGGATTGGAAGGGTGGTGGGGGTGAGAGGATGTAGTTATTGAGATGATACCATTTACCTGTGACACCCTCCCCTTGTCCCTCAGCTATATTCTCCACAACTGGGAAATGAGAAACATGAGAGAAAAAAGAGTTACTCAGACTGCAGAGAAATATTTTGTCTCAGAGGTGACCAAGAAAGGTTATGGAACATTGTTTTTTATCAGAAAAGCTTCAGGTGCTGTTTTACACGTGCTTTTAAAGTGTGGAAATGCTAGCACAGATGTGTGCTTCCTGGCAACCACACATAGCCTTTATATTGATTAGCCGTCTCACCTGCCACTTGATCATGTGACTTCATGTTTCTTGTTAAATGACTAAGCTTAGCAACTTTTCCTGAACTAAATGGTAACCGGAGTGATACAGCTGTGAACCATGTACACCATCCAGCCTTATACTGTATTTCTGCACCAGAATCAGAGGAGGAATCAGAAAACCAAGTGTGAAAACCAAGAGTGTGTATGCTGACATTTCACCATAAACTTCTGCTACCTCATATCCGTGTTCCTTAATTCACTTGCATACTTGCAAGCAGTTTTGGAGGTTGGGTGCTGTGTATGTCACCATCCTTGTACAGAACTGTACATTTTTTCACTTCCATTTACCATGCTTCTTTGGCTGGGTATAGACTGTTGTTCTTCAACAAAGCCAAGACTAAATGTTTTCATTTCTGAGAATGTTGTGTGCTACCTGTGCACAGCTCAGCCGCTCTCGTCCAGCTACAGTTCATGCCGTTGTCTACAGGGTTGGTCTCGTCTGTCACACACACGCCCGTGTCATTACCTAGACAGAAACAAAATATGCATATTAGGGTTCTGTGTGTGTGTGTGCCTATGTGTCTGTGTGCATGCATGTGATGCTAAATTATTCAGTTGTCTTGTACAAACCAGAGAAGCTTATGTTACTGCTAGGTGATGATTGAATTACTATCAGAGGTCAAGGGTGTGGGTGGCTGCATCTGTGTGTATGTGTGTGTGTGTGTGTGTGTGTGTGTGTGTGTGTGTGTGTGTGTGTGTGTGTGTGTGTGTGTACGTCACCATTCAGACAAAGCCTCCAGACACAGCCTGTCAGGTTGAGCATGGAGTATCCAACGCACAGGTCACATGACTCGGCTTGAGAACAATCTGGAAGAGAGGCAAAGCCGCCAATCAATTGGCAGCAGCACACACAGCCATATTGACTGGCTGATGAATAATAATCCCCCTTCAGAAACAGTTTACTGGCTTCTTTGTTGCAAGACCTCCCGCGGGTCTGGACAACATCAGAGTGGGCAAAAGCAAGTGGGTGGAAGAATCCCAGACTCGTGCCAATAAATTGACTTGCCAGACGTTTTTCACACATTTAGTTATTGAGAAACAGTGGAGGAGACGCCTTCATCTACAGGAAATAACAGGAGTGAAAACCTCTAGAGGGAGATCAAACCAAACTGGAAGCCAGGAGACATCAAAGTGTGGGAAGACACAGCAGCCTATACTGCTAATGATGCAATGGTGAAACAAATGTAAGAGGTGAGGATGGATCCCTACCTGACTGTGATGACACGCTCGGCACCGCTGCAAGAAGCAGCAGTGTGGAGAACAAGGCCTTTAGCACCAGCTGCTGCATCCTGACACCCGAGCAGCACCGACACCTGCAACCGACAGCTAAGAGCTTTGCCGCTCGCTGGACAACTGCTCTCGGCAAAAGTGCCTTTTTCTTTTAAAAATGAAAATGTCCCCAAAAGAGCGTCCGATATTTGACGGCTAGTTGCAAACCTGGCTGCAGGACATGGAGTGAAAGACAGGAGAGATCTGTGTAACATGAGCGACACCAAAACTTGGTTTCCTAGCAACCGATTGGTGCACCGCAACCCTCCTGAAATACACACCGCTTTGGACGGGGATGACACCTGTTTAGTCATACAGGCAGTGCACACGCACACGCACACACACACACACACACAGCTGCATTCACAAACAAGTACTTATAAACAACAGAAATGAGTGTGAGACATCTAATTGCACACAGTGAGAGCCATGTACGTTCAGATGACCTGCCATCACAGCGAGACGGTGAAGAGCTAGTTAGCACTGTCAACTCAGCATGAAATATTGTGTATTCAACCCATGTTTGTATGTGTCTTCTCCAGGTACTGTGTGTGTGTGTGCCTGTCTACTTGAACATTTAAGATCCAATAGGCCCCTGTGACACCATCTGGGTACATAGCAGATAAGATGATGGATGGATAGATGATCTTCCCTCACGTGATCATTTGAGCTCTTCAAACCTGGTGCAAGGTCCCAACCTCAAACCCTCAAAGGGTCCAAAGATGAATCACAGGGGGTTGCATGATAATTCAAGCACAATCATTCAATCAAGATAAGAGCAAAAAATCTCAAAAATAGACTCCTAATAGACTGTGTAATTACCATACTGGGCCGTAAGTGCAGTGATATTTTGTCAGATAGAAAAGAATCACTCAGATTTACACTGTAGCCTGATGGTGTATGAGGAGACGTTATGGAATCAAAATTTTCACAATCCATCCCCCGGGGCATCATTAATATTTAGCTGTGAATTGGCTGACAGCCCTCATCACCCTTAGCACAGCACTGCCACCACGGCTATAAATACATCCCTATTACACAACCTGTTATTGCTTGTCAAAAACTGAATGCTTATACTTATCTGGGCTTCAAAAAAAGTCCTTGAAATACAGTAAACTGAGGAAGAAAAAGCACTCTTAAGTCAAACTGACTGTGACTCAACGGTCTATGACAAGAGCTTTCAGATATACTCCCGTAAGAAGTCAAGAATGAAAGGAAGGTGACATGCACTGTATTTTTTTTTTGCTTCAAGATGGAATAATGGAGGCTCTTTTATTTCTCCATGACGAAATCCAGATACATTATTTTATAATGAATGGTCAGATGAAGACAGATTACCACCCGACTGGGCGCTCATGTTAATGAGGAATATGTCTGACAGCTCTAAAAATGCTGCAGTTGTGAACACGCACGAACACTGGCGTGGGCGGTGGAGATGGTCAGAGCCCATTGTGACTACGTACAGCAGCCAGTCTGTACGTCAGCGGTCTGTTAGCACCTCAAATGTGTCAGTGACAGTGATGAAGACCTGCCTCATCACTGTCCCCTCAAACACATTTCTGTTTTGTTTTGTTTTCTACCTTTGACAAACAACTCAGACAAGGTGTTGGAGTCCATATGTGAAGTCAGATATGATGGCAACACTTTGAGCCAGATGTGGGATGAGAGCTAAAGTGAGACACGATAGGGTCACAACGAATTTTGATCAAGTTTCATTCAGCACATGCAACACTCCTTGCAAAGTACGTGGGCATGCAACCGGATAAGTTCAGGCTTTTTGCCTCAGTGATTTCATTATTTTTTTATGATGGTATTATTGCAATAAAAATTCCCACTGCTTCTATTTTATGGACTGTTACTAGTTATGAAAACTATGAGGATGTGATGATGCCTTTAGACCTGTTCTATTTGTTTGGCTGGCAATAGACTATTATTTTACAAAGTAAAATTGTATTTTTTTATTTCATTCTGGGTCCCCTTTAATTTCTTAACATACCATTTAATTTAATTGGTATTGACTCACTGATTGATCACTTTATGGAGGAGGTTGTCATAAGGGCCAGTAAACGCACGCTCTGAATGACCAATGTGGAAAGAGAAAAAAAACGCTTCTTAGCACTCAACCACAACCCCAGTGCATGGGCATAAAAATGTGATGTGCTCGCACTAACAGCATATATGTGCCGTGACCTTCAGAGCGCTGCTTTCAGATGTCGAGGCACTGAGTCATAAGCAGCCCCCTTTCGAAATCAGAGGCACTGAGCCCAGGATCACGACACACTCTTCAGCTGTATGTAGAGCATCCCAGCGTCACCTCCTCCACTCACACCGACGTGGCTCATGTGGCCCACTCCCACACCTCATATGCTCCCCTCGCACACCGTCTGGCCGCGTCTCTGCAGCTCCAAAGTTAGTGTGCAAGACAAAAAAATAAGACATACACACACACACACATAGACACACACAAGCTCAAAGGGATATTCCGCAGTCCTGGCGGACACGACTCACTCCCTCCTCCACTGCTGCTCCCACTGCTGGTAAAAATCGACACAGCAGCGTTAAAATAAGCGGAAACGCTAGAATTTACAACCCACAGCTGAGCGGCGAGACGATGTGTTATGAAATGCGCGGACTGTGCCTGAGGCAACGGCATGGAGAGACACAGAAATTAGGATTCATCTCAATGCAAAGGCCTTCACGTGGGAGATAAACCCCCCCACCCAGCGTGGACTAATTTAATAATATTCCCACAGCCCACTATCCCTCTTCAGAAATATCTGACATACATTTCACGCGTGTGCGGCTCTGTCATCAGATTCGCCCTTTAGAATGTGTGAAGTGGCTCCACAGGTGGGAGAGAGAGAGATGGAGAGAGAACAGCTGTAATCAGGAGACGGACACTTCAGCTGCTCTCCGTGACGTAGGAGGGGAATCGACAGGAAGCGTGTCCTAATATGGCTCGAGTATAGATGAGGTCCCCCTCCATCACCACCGCCATCACCTCCCCCTCCCCCTCCTCCTCCTCCTCCTCCTCCTCCATCCCCACCTCCTCCTCGGCATTGAAATTCGCGGCCACGTAGACAAGTGTGGAGTCCGTCCTGCAGCACCCACGCTCACTATCAAACCGGGGATGCCACGAATCCCCTGCTGCTCCTGTGATAACACAGTTTCAGCCAGGAGACAAATCTGTGCTCTGTTAACAAGCTTATATTTGATGACTGGAAAAGCCCTGCGCACGTCATGCTCCCTGCATGTTTACTTGACTTGCACACGCAAACATGTCTGATCCAAAAACAAGACTATAATGTTTAACCTATATGCTTACCATTAATATAGAAGCTATCAAACATTGGTTTCATCATTAGTGCCATATTATCTGTATAGTATAAGATAGATAGATAGATAGATAGATAGATAGATAGATAGATAGATAGATAGATAGATAGATAGATAGATAGATAGATAGATAGATAGATAGATAGATAGATAGATAGATAGATAGATAGATAGATAGATAGATAGATAGATAGATAGATAGATAGATAGATAGATAGATAGATAGATAGATAGATAGATAGATAGAAAAAAAGCACATCCAAAATTTTTTATATCCAAAATGTCCATATTAATGAGGACAAAGATATTTTTGGACCTGCCGTACATCTTTGGCGGAGAATGACGTTATGCAACAAAGTTTTTTCTTTGTTTGTTTTTTCAGTTCAGCTTCTCTTGAGGACAGTTCATTATATCAATAATGCTATCTGTGGAGATTATTTGCAAATTGGAACTACTGGACTAGATTCGCGTAGATGTTTCACCTTTCATCCAAGATGCTCATTTCTTATGATCAGCAATAATTCACAACTCAAATCGACTCCCAGTGCAAAAAATACGCAGAACACATCTAGGGGTTTAATGCAGGTTGTGTTACAGGAATGGATGATGGTGCACGCTGGACCCCGGTGTTGAGTGCAGGCTTCTTCTCCTCCCCATGAGTCATCCTGGTGTGTTTCAGCACCGCGGACAGCAGCGGCAGCATCAGGCCCCAGTCCCCATCTTTACACTACACCTTCCCATTCAAACAGCCCCGGCTCCCATTCACAACCTTCGTGTTGTGGGGTGGGCATTGTGTAAGTGTGTGTGTAAGGGGTTGGGGGGGGTATCAATCGGATGGTCATTATTTACCAGAAATGAGAGAGAGCGAGAGTAAACCGCAGTGGGAGGGGCCACAGAGATGCCGCATTTTTCTGAATGAAATTACTCCATATACACCCCTCACCCCCCCCCCCTCCCCTCCTCTTCCCTCCCCATCTCTTCCCGCATCCGCAAAGCTGGCTCCCGATTGGTCGAGCCTCCAGCCTCTGACGTCAGCCGGCTTCTCTTGTGGTCGAGCCCGCGCGCTGGAGCATCCATTCTGCCTCCCATAAGCGCTGGGAAGAAGGTGAAGAAGAGGAAGGAGGAGACGGACGACAGGAGATGCTGCGGGCGCAACTTTGATGAAGAGCGCGAACACACAGTCCGTTTTTACACCGAGCTGCGGATACCAGCACCAGCATCACCAGCAGCAGCAGCAGCATCTTTAGATCTCCATCACCTGGATCTTATAAGAGCGCGCGGGACTCCTGTTTATCCGCTGCACAGAGGAAATCACCTCACAATCAGGTATGATCGATACACAATTATATTTGATATTAATTTTGTTTGAGTGTCTGTGCGAGGCGTGCATGCTCATAAGCGCGTGCATGCGCGTGCGTGTGTCGGGGGACATCCTCTGCGGTGCAGTGAACCTGCACAGCTGTTATACAACAGGGGGTCCGCACCAAGCGGTGGGATATACCTCCTTGACAAGAGGGAGGATGACACACAATGTTAAAATAACATCAGGGTAGCGCAGCTGCGATGTGGTATTTGCTTTGAGCAGAAAATATATTTAACAGCAAGCTGATAACACAGGCAGGAGCAGAGGATCCCCCACCTTGTAAGGTGAATTCCTGCAATAGCTATACAAGCACGAAATGTCTTCTTTCTGCCAGCGTGAGGAGGCACTGGACACTGTGTCCGGGCAGCTGAAACACCATGTCTGGACCTGAGTGAGAGGGAGAGACCCCAGGATGCAGCTCACTGCCTTCATCTGGCAGGGAGTTTACACAATCAGGAGGTCACACAATAAATTACATTTAAGATGTTTGGATGCTCCTGAAACGTGTTAGAGCGTGTGCAGGATGAGATCACAGAGAGACAAGCAGTAGGGGGGAGCCAGTAAAAGCCCAGATTTAGTGTGATGTGCAAAAATAGCATCTGCAGATGAATGGTTTCCTCGGTCTGATTTAACTATTGATGTATTCATGTTTTCATAACCTCCTATGGCTTTACACTCAGCCGACATGTTGACTGACCAGGATTTGACTTCTAGCAAGAGAACAGACGCTGATGTCGAGGATGTTTCAGGATCACAATGTATTTTTAGTCATTTTTGGTCAAAGAAATATTAACATTTCTTTGCTCCATGGGGGGAGAAAAAAATTCAGACGATTTAAAAATGGCTGCGTTTATCAGATCATAATCTGCAGTTAATATCCCTTGTGGATGCTTTGCATATTTTTCATTGCACTGCGAAGGAATGTAAATATGGTTTTACATTTTTATCATTAAAGCTCATCTAGGGATAAGTTGGCCTAGGGCTATAATATGCTGCATAATGGCCTACTCTAAATACCATAATACTAAGTAAATACATCTTAACAGCTTTTTTTAGTCCATTGTGATCATTCAGAACACAATAGGACAATGTAGCATACCAATCACACACGTGCATTTGCAATTAGAACAAACCCATATGAATCTCAACTGCTTCAGATTACAACAGTGTTGCATCTTAAGCTCTCCTCTCCCACATCCGGCCTCAGAAAGCTCCACACTAACATTAACCCGCTTGGTTAATGGACAGATGGGGATGGTGATGAGCCATTAGAACCGATGTCAACAAGTATCTCCTTCTCTCTCCCTCTTAGGTTGCGTTTGTGTGACCACTGATCGACCATGATCCTCAACGCCTCCGACCTGGGCTGGGACGAGTCCTCGGGTGACGAGCCCTTCTTCACCCTGGACCAGTTGGAGAGCCCCCCGCCATACGAAGTCCCGCCCCTTACGGTGTGGGGCGTCGCCCTGTGTGTTTCGGGAACCCTCATCGCCACTGAAAACGCCATCGTGGTCACCACCATCTTGGCCACGCCGTCCCTGCGCGCCCCCGTGTTCCTGCTGCTGGCCAGCCTGGGATTGGCTGACCTCCTGGCTGGCGTCGCCCTGGTCCTGCACTTCCTCTTCCTGTTCTGCGTGGAGCCCAGTGACTGGTCAGAGCTGCTGACCTCCGGACTGCTGGTGACCTCACTGACCGCGTCACTCTGCAGCCTAATGGGCGTCGCTCTGGACCGTTACCTGTCCCTAAGCCACGCCCTCACCTACGGCTCCACCCAGTCCCGTCGCAGAGCGGCCCTGCTGCTGCTGCTGGTCTGGCTGGGCGCGTGCGTCATTGGGGCGGGCCCCGCCATGGGGTGGCACTGCCTGGGAGAGCCCAGCACCTGTTCCGTAGCGCGACCTCTGACCCGGACATACCTGTCGCTGCTGTGTGGCGGCTTCCTGGTGGTCGTCATGGTAACCCTGCAGCTGTACGCCGGGATCTGCCGCGTGGCGAGGCGGCACGCCCACGCCATCGCCACCCAGAGGCACTTCCTCCCCGCCAACCAGTCATATGCAAGCAAGCACAGCAGCGGGAGGGGCTTCTCGCGGCTGATCCTGGTGCTCAGCGTGTTCGTGGGCTGCTGGATGCCCTTCTCCCTCTGGGGGCTGCTGGGAGACGCCTCCAGCCCTCCTCTCTACACCTATGCTACCTTGGTGCCAGCAGCGGGCAGCTCACTGCTCAACCCCATCCTCTACAGCCTGAGGAATAAAGACATCCGCAAAGTGCTGCTCCAGGCCTGCTGCCCACACAGATCCACACAGAACACACACATACACTATCCTGTTGATGTGTAAACTGCCAAACTCGGCCCGGACTGCAAGCAACCACACACGATCTATGCCAGACACATCACCGTTTGTGTGCCAAGATACACACACACACACACACGCACACACATAGCTACGTTGACAGTCATCCAAATTCAGAACATGAAGTCTCTCTCTCTCGCACACACTCCCACACACACACACACACACACACACACACACGGACACTCCAAGCAGCATTTCTACGAGAGATGAGAAGTCCTTCAGCGAATCAGAATGTCCTGAACTGTTCTGGCCGACAGCCAAATCTCGGGAGCTGAAGACAAAAAGTCTTGTACTGTATGTACTTTGTGCCTCATCCTCAGTGAAGTGTGGATCCGCTGGATCCGCACGCTGACACAATCACGGGGACTGACCATGATGAACCCCCGGCTCATAAAAAAAAAAAAGTGGATTCAATGACTGTCGGCACTTTAAGATGTGATGGAAGGAGTTGAGGTGTTGGGATGTAAATGTAAGCCTGTCACGGTGTCATGACATGTGTGATCCAAAGCCCATTTATTTACTTGAAATATCCAACACAGTGTTCTTGGTCCCTGAGATTCTATTTTGCACACGCTCTTAAAGGCACTTTGAAAAGGTACTGACCGTACGTTTGTGTTGCACAACCTTTTTGAAATGAATGTTTTATACTGATGAATAATAAATACAATCTCTTTTCTACCCAGTGATGTCAGCACTCTTCTCTTCCCTGCTCCCCAGGCTTTTAGTGCATTTGTCTCCTCCTATCTATTTCTTTAACCTAATTAGGGACACGCAGCTGCTCTCTTCTCGCCCCTGTCTGAATTATTTGGTGGCTAAGAGAAATCAGCGGGTTTATCACAATCACAGCACCCGCTGCATCCTTCGGAAACCTGCGAAGCAGCCTTGGTGCGAGGACATGGCGATTATGCAAGAGGTTTTCTCTCTCCTCCTACGCGTTTTCAGAACTTTTGTCCAGTCGACTCATTTTCACATTCCCCACACGGTCCACGCCGGGCGCTGTGAAGAAGTCTCCAGCGCTGACATAAAGAGGATGAGTCATGGATAAAGGATGAGCGGACTTCTGCCAAGGCTTGACATTTTTAGGCTCTTGTTATTCAGCGCAGCACCACACAGACAGAATAAACACGTCAACAATGACTGTAGATCACTCTCTTTATTGAAATAACTAGAATCAGTTGGAGAACCGAGGCAGGAGAAGAAGGTCTTTGGATACGCAAGAGGTGTGATTGTGCTTTGCCACCAAAAATAAAAGGCACTTGAAATACACTGAAACACCGACAGGTTCTCCGCTTGACTCACCAATGACAGCTGTTAATATTTTGGGAAGACACTGATCACTGACTTTGGTGAACAAGCTAAAGAAACCCACATCAGTGCCTAAATGTGGTACAATAAAAGGCACTTAACAGGCAATAGGACAAGGCAAAGGGCTACATGATTCTACCCAGTGATTAGAACATCAGAGCCAAGTTCATCCCCAGGAAAATAAAGGACAGAAAAACACAGCAGATCCAAACACACCGTACAAAAAGAATCAGAATAATTGTGCTAAAAGTTGCATGTTGACTGTAACGAATAGTTCATTCATGAGTTTGTTTATAAGTTACAACTACGTCTCATCCACAAGTCAGTTGTTCCCTCGACAATCACAAAAGTGAGAAAAGGAAAGGTAATATAAAAAAATTGTGCTTTGAAGGGACAAAGAGAAACATTAGTTACCTTTAGTAGATATGATTCAATATGTATTAGAAATCTTACATCTATATCATAAAATCTATAAATGCATGAGAATGTCTTGGCGTGTCCTTCTGCTGAGTATGTACAAATACTGTCAGGAAGAGGCCGGTCGCTCATGTGCATGTGTGTGTGTGTGTGTGTGTGGACACTCCACTCTGGATTACCCTTTGCTGTAACAAACTAAAGCAGATAACATCAGACATTTGGCCGGCAGCAAAGAGCATCTGATTGTGACGGACGCCCAGACACTCTCACACCAACAACAGCACCACGTCGTCCAACGAGAACAAGACACAACCAGGCACAACTGAGTGATTCCACCGGGCACACACATACGCACGCATACATACACACACACACACACCTGTTTGCCACACTCTTTGTAGGTCAGAGCGCTTCTCCTGCCTGCAATCTCCTGCATTTGTACCTAAGGTAGCTAAATGTTGTTTTGTTTTTTTTCGAGCGTGGTCTAGAATGGCAACGATCATCTCCAGAAGCTGCCCCACAGCCTGAACGCGAATGCAACCGTGCCCGGTGGAATCATCGAGCCGTTAAGTCGTCTTTGGACTATCACCCCTGATCTGAATCCTTTTGGCGTACATGGGAATAAATGGGTCGAGGAATGTGATACATAATAGGGCACGTGTGGCCCCCGATTGGCTGGTCATACAGAGATTGCACTAGGAATGGAAATACACGGATGTCGTTTACAGCTGAGGAGAGATACGGAGATGGTCGTGAGGCCGAGGTGAGGGCAGCGATCAATCGGACCAGTCGTCGTCGTCAAACTCCGAGGAGTCGTCCTCGCTGTCGCTGCACTCCACGGCGATACGGCGGGACAGGATGGCGGCCACGTCGTTGCCAAAGTGATCCCTCTTCTCCTGCTCGCGCTGGGCCTCCACCTTACGCAGGTTGAACCCTGAACGAGAGGGAAAGAGGACAGCAGCAGTGAGTGAGTGAGTGAGTGAGTGAATGAGTGTGAGTGAGTGAGTGAGTGAGTGAGTGAGTGAGTGAGTGAGTGAGTGTGTGAGCGAGTGTGTGAGTGTATGAGTGAGTGAGTGAGTGTGTGAGTGTGGGAGTGTGTGAGTGTGTGTGTGTGTGTGAGCGTGTGTGAGAGTGAGTGAGTGAGTGAGTGAGGGTGTGTGTGTGTGTGAGAGAGTAAGTGAGTGAGTGAGTGAGTGAGTGAGTGTGTGAGTGTGTGAGTGTGTGAGTGAGTGAGTGAGAGTGAGTGAGTGTGTGTGTGTGTGTGTGAGAGAGTGAGTGAGTGAGTGAGTGTGTGTGTGTGTGTGTGTGTGTGTGAGTGAGTGAGTGAGTGAGTGAGTGAGTGAGTGAGTGAGTGACTGAGTGACTGAGTGACTGAGTGAGTGAGTGAGTGACTGAGTGAGTGAGTGAGTGAGTGTGCATACAGTGAGTTAGTCACATTCTTTCATCTGGTATGGATCCGTCCTCTCACTATGCTACCATGATGAGAGTTTCCATACAGCTAGTAGACTCAACCCTCACCCCCCTCTGACTCTGCTGCCATTACCATGGTAACCATGGAAGGTTCTATGCAGCTGGCGAAGCAGTAGTAGTGGTCATAATATGGCAGCATGGCATTGCACCACTCTCAAACTTCCCCATAAGAGTATGTTATCCTTAGACGTACTGTATATACCAAAACATCAAACACAGCTGTCTAGAAGTCTGAATATAATTTCACAAACACTTCAGAAATGAGCAGTCTAGATTGTTGTTCGGAGTATCTGCTGTCAAGTCAAAAGCAGGTGTTACTAGTAAGTGCCACAGTTTCCTGTTACCTTGTCGGATGGCCTGCAGCAGGTCACTGCGAGCGTCACCTACAGGCTCCGGCTGAGGTTTGGGAGCAGGGGGCGCTCCTCCACCACCCGAGGAAGTCTTGGGAGCAGCGTTGTTAAAGGACGGGGGCGGAGGCCCGGGTGGAGGCGGCGGAGGAGGAGGAGGAGGTGCACCATCGCCTGCAGGCATGGGCGGAGGAGGAGGCGGAGGAGCGCCGGTGCCGGGCATGGAGGGTGGAGGAGGCGGAGCGGGCGGAGAGGGATAGGCGGTGGGAGAGGAGGAGAGCGGAGGTGGAGAGGGCGGGGAGTCGAAACCCGGGGGAGGAGGGGGAACCCCGAAGCCAGAGGATGGAGGAGGGGGAGGAGGGGCGGGGGGGAGGGGCGAGGTTGGGGCGAGAGGGGGATGTGGGAGAAGTCATGGGTGGAGCAGGCGGCGGGTGGTTTGGACTGAGCATGCTGGAGCGCTTCTGGGTGGGTGCTCCGTACTGTCCATCGTTATATCTGTGAGAGGAGGGAAGGCAGAGACACATTAAAGCAACCCCATCGTGCTGAGCTCCTCTCAGCGGGGACCGGCTCCAGCTCATCACAGAGCCACAGGCTGAGAGCCAGCTGGAGGCTGATCATCTATTTCAGTGCTGAGGAACCCTGTAATCTTGAGGCTGTGGTGCAGCTGCCCCAGCGTGTGTGTCACCGGGGCAGCGGCCACGTGTGTGTGCGATCACATGCGAGTCGCCGCTTACGCCATGTCTGGAGGTGGAGGAGGGAGGAAGTCATCGCCCGGAGGAGGGAGCGGGGAGCCGGGGTCGTACGCGTAGGAGCCGGTGCTCTGCTCCAGGCCCTCTGAGTGGAAGCCTTCTCCAGAGCCGATGCTGCCGTTCAGACCCTCGGAGGAGTTCCTGAGCACAGCAGCAACAACATACAGTACGTCATCGGACTTCTCTCAGAGCTACCACACAGTCAGAGTCATGTTCTGAGACGTATGAGAAATCACCCCGAGAAGATTTATGGGGTGGTGCAGCTTATTAAACAAAGCGCAATAATCCTACATTAACACTTCTATCAGTTTTTTTGTGCCATAATTGCAGTTTTATCACATGTGTCGAGCTTATTTATGCCTGTAATAAACACTATGACATGCTTCTGAGACACAATATATATTTTGTGTTGCCTCAGCAGTGTTCACAGAGTCTTCCAGTGTGACTCTAATTAGCCTCGTTTACACATCACAGATTCTATTTTTTAACGAGTTAAAGTTTCCGTTTCCAGTTGCAACATCAACTGTGACTTTTTACTGTCTGGCATATGGGAAAACGTGACATCCAGCCCAAAACTTTGTGTGACTCGCTCAGTTGTTTACGGCACTTTTCCACCCACAGCCGGCGCTACACCCAGCCCCCCGAGGACACTTCAGACAGGACATACCAGCAGTATCGCTGCGTGCAGATCGGCGGATAAGCCAAAGCACAAGTAACTTAAGAATGTGGGGAGTCATTCTTCATACGTCTACTGGGTTAGCTCATGACAAGTTAGGATATATATGGTCTTGCTTGGGCGATCACGATTCAATCGATCTCTCAACTTACATGATGTCTAAGTCGTTCTTTGGCACAACAAACTCCTCCCCCATTTTGCGGCGTTCCCATTCCTCCTTCCGGGTCTTGATCTTTCTAGGGTTGAGTGTCCGTGGG
Source organism: Karalla daura (assembly GCA_029224185.1). NCBI lineage: Eukaryota > Metazoa > Chordata > Actinopteri > Chaetodontiformes > Leiognathidae > Karalla > Karalla daura. Next base: position 10,313,002 of record CM055205.1, on the reverse strand, counting down.
TTCAGATGGTCTTTCTTCTCCTTCTACTCAGAAAGAGAACAGGAAAGGAGGAGTTAAAACGAGCTGGATCTGAGTGCATCTGTCTGCCGTCATGTGAATGTGTTGGAGCAGGTGCACGTGTCTCACTCTGTGCTTGCGCTTCTCCTTCATGATGTCCTTGGTGTCCTGCAGCATCTTCTCCTTCCACAGGTCAAAGAAGTAGGAGGGGTCCGTGTAAAACTTCAAAGCCTCCTTCCCATCATCGCTGCAGAGAGCAAATATTATGATTAGGTTTGTGTGGGAGTTACACTTCGGGATCTCCGACAAAGAGATGATGTTGTCCATCTGTCTGTTAGTCACCAGGCCTACACAGTCACTACTGGCCCGGCTCTCAGGAACTCTGAGGGTAAAATATAATGTGGAGGTGTGAATGTTGTTGCAACAAGCCTCACCAGATATACTGAGGGGAAATGGTGGATAGTGCTGCTAGTGCTCCTGGTAAGATGGCTAAGTTTTCTCCACATGTTTGTGTGGGTTTTCTCCAGGTGCTCTGGCTTCCTGTGAAATGTCCACTTCTCATCTACTTTCAAGTCAACAGGGCTCATTTATCTGGTGCCATCACAACAAATGCTAAGAGACGAAACAGACTGTCCATTGTGTGCCAAGGCCCTGATAGCGGTCTGCTTTATGATGCGTCAACAAGCCTTGAAACTTCCCCTTTTTTTCCCAAAGACAGACCTTTGTCTTTATGGCCCTCTGTGTCAAGTGCAGGCATTCTGGTAAAGTAGAAAATAAGTGAACATATGTACCAGATCCTACTCTGATCCCAATAAAGCCACTATCAAACTCAAACCGCTCACAGAGAGGCTCATTGTAATGCCACTGGACGGGTTGAGTCTTGTGCCGCCACTGTCACTGTGTCCTGGTTTCTGATTAATACTTCCTGTGACATGTCATGCCTGGAGCATGAGTAATATTCTAATTATCACAATGTGTCAACTGGGTTGTTTCCATCTGCATAGGATTGCCTCAACAAAGCTTTGGTATAACACAGCCCTAATTGACTAAACATGATCTTGCCCGTTTAGCCGTGAAGTGCATTTAACGTGAACTGCGCCTGCAGAACAAAGGCAGGACTCGATTACGAAACAACCTTTCAAATGTTGACACCCTTGTTCATAATAGAAAAGAGAAGTGCATCAATGTAACAGCAGCATTTTGCATGGGCGGCCTGAGCTACTAGTCCGACTAAAGCCTCTGCGTGTGTGGGTTTGCATGTTCTGCCTGTGTCTGCATGGATCTCCATCTTTAGATACACTTCCCACACAGTCCATACACTCATTCATGTTGAGGTCAGTTGGAGACTCTAAATTGCCCCAAAGTGATGAAAGAATGGCTTGAATGTCAGCTGAAAGTGTTGAGTCATCTACCACGGTAAAAAGAGAAGTAATGCTCGGTAAGATAAAGGCGGCCCGCCCCTTGGTGACCTCTGTAGAATATGCTTCAGAGGGTTGCGTTTCAATAATGCATCATGGAGATGTCTGGAGTGTAGCACATATGTGCGTTTCCATGTGTCCACATGTGGCTGCACATGTGCCTTTTCATTCCCCTGCTAGCTGCGCCTCACTGCATCAACGCGACACGCAAGCCGGGCCACCTCGCTCTGAGAGAACCCACCGGTACTGGCTGAGCTGGTTGAGCGGCGGGGGCGGACTGCAGGTCACGTAGGTCTCCTGGACCGGCATGGGCAGAGACGGCCTGGTGAACATCTGCTGGTCCTGGGTCACGCTGCTGCGGAAGGCCTTACGGGTGGTGATGGCCTGCAGGGACACTGAGAGAGAGAAGCAGGCGCTGGTGAAATATTTATCGTGTTCGAGCGAAGGAGATTGACTGATGAGGAGAGGAAATTTTACTTTCCAGTGTTAAGGAGAGTCAAAATAGAGATCATCATCATGTACTTACCCTCCTCCTCTTTAGGGTCCAGCTGGGTGACTTTAACCTGCAGACGGTCCACTCTCTCTCCCAGTAAATTCACTCTGTTTGCAAATTCCCCAGCCTGGATAAACAGCTCTCCAAACACATCCTCAGCAAATTTGCCTATGGACACAATAACGATTCAGTTATAATAAATGCACTGGAGGGAATAAGATGGTTAGATGAAGCTAACGAAGTGCAGACTTTTGTATTCCCAAGGAGAGAGCTAGACGAAGACAGGGGACTGAGCTGCCATCTTTGAAAGCTGACGTTTGGAGGAGCAGTAAAAAAAAGGAGAGGCTGCATTTTAGCTGTTACTATCGTCAAAAGACATGAAGCTTAGATCTGAATCTAGGTTAACACATAACATTTGTCTTTTCTTTTCACGATTGCCTGGTAGGATTTGGGTTTTGTTCTCATTCAACTTTAAACCCCTGCTCATCCATTTATTCACTGACGGGTCATGATGGAATTCGTCTGCAGAGACTCTCACACATGCCGATGAACGCCCATTCACCAGCCTGTTGAACACGTGAGGCAGCGCGAACACGTGCACATTTCACCGACATTTGCCGCGTCTTAGTAAGCCTTCACACTGCGTTTTATAGACGGGCCGCCGCCACACGTGAGCACGCCAACACTCACTGAGGCTGCCGAGCTGGCGGATGATGTTGGCCAGGCTGATATTGGTGACACATTCCAGCTCGCTGCGGATGTTGGTGGGGATGGTCTGGCGACACAGATGCCGCGGCTCGATGTTCCTCGTCACCAGAGGCATGGTGGAGGGTGGCGGGCAGGGACTCCCAACCCTGAGGGAGAAGAAAGAAGTAGAGGAGGAGGAGGAGGAGGGTTACTCAGGTCAAAAGGCATGGAAATATTGAAAAAAAAAAGACAAAAAGTCATTACCAAAGGTCACATCCGCTATGATTCAAGTTAGATGGGGATTGTATGCTTTAAATGGATGGAGTTATTGAACAAATGTATCAAAGACTGGCCCCAACTGCTGAAATGCACCTTATTCGTAATATCAAATTTGTGGTTTCCCACTGTCGCCTCAAACAAAATAGGTCTAGGATTCAATTCCTGGTTGGACTGAAGGCCTTTCTTCTGCATGTTCTCCCCCTAGAGTTTTCCCCAGTAGTCCAAACATGCAAGTTTAGACCGACTGGAGGCTCTTTATTGCCCGTAAATGTAAGTGTGAGAGTGAATGGTGTGTGTGTGTGGGTGTATCTGTGTGTGTCCTGTGATAGACTGGTACATAGCCTGTGCCCTATGTGTGCTAGATACAGGCTCCAGCAGACCCCTGCAACACTGGTCAAACAAGTAAGACAATAATTGTTCAAAGTAAGGTGAAGACTTGTGTACGCTTCATCTGTGCTTCCTTCCTCTTCTCTACCACTCTTTAGCTTACTTTCTTACTTAGCTTACTTAGTTGCAACACTTTACATATTGCTTACACTAATATTTGTTTGTATTCCAACTATTGCACAAATAAATTAAACCTGAACATGAATATATTGGTTTGGACTAGGAAGGCAAGACGATGAAAAGGCATCATCTCAGCTGCTGGGACCAGCTATGACACGCAGACAGCGGTTATAAATAAAAGCTGTGCAGACCAGACGGGGTCTAAAGCAGAAGCAAAACTAAAACTTTTGCTCTCCTCAGCAAACATCTAGCCATCCAGCTGGTAGATCTAAAACCAGTCTATGCAGCATCATTCTTAGTTTAGACTAAACACGCCAGATATATGGGGGTTAAAGTGGACAGATCGGTGCCTGCTGCCCTTCCTGACAGTGCAGCTCAGTCTAAGTACAGTATGCCCGGCAGACCTCCCAGTCCCTAATTACACGTTTTACATGTTACGGCTGGGGCTCCACACTCCGGTGAGGTCATGTTACGTGAATAAAAGTGCCCAAAGCCCAGTGTTTAGGAGTGGAAGTCGAGGATAGTGAGAAACAAGTCGGGTCTTTACAAGTCTAACTCGGTTACAGGTGACTACAGTGGTTAGTGTTCATGCTAGTGTTCATGTCGGGGCTGTGTTCTGGAGCTGCTGTCAAGACTCACAAACTGGAATAATACGTTTCCCCACGACGGAGTCACGTAGTGAACAAAGTCTGAACATTAGTCCAGGAGTGTCGACATGTCAGTCGGAGACCCTTTGACGACTTTGACGCCCTCAACATTAGCTAAAATGGGCTGAAATGTAACTTGGGATCTCGGCCTTGTCAGAGCAGGAAGTAACTTGTAGGCTCCTCTTATCTCGAAGGAAAAGCCAAACAAAAGTAAGTTTACGCCCCCTGCTTTGAGAAAACAATATCAGTTTGAGAATTGTATGCTTACCGTCAAGATTTACACCTGTAGTGTCTGTCTATTCACCCGGGTTGTTGTCCTATCTGAAGATTTCCACAAGAAACGTACAGCGGCACAGTACATGGGCCAACTGCAACGATTACCGAAGTCCCGGAATTCAGAACTTCTGATTGGTCGAGGCGTTGGCCTCCTCAAAGCTGATTGGCTGTCGTGTCCGTCGCTCGTTTTTTTTCGTCCCTCCGAAAACAGGATGTGGAAATTTCAACGTAGAGAGCGCAACTCCACCCTGACTAGTGGCGAACATGTGTGCGTAATTTGCGTAACGCAGGGTGGAGGCAGCCGCACATTCCTGCACAGTGCGCTACAGCGAGCTGGAACGCGTCCGAGGAATGACTGGCATCGGCGTGTTTCACTGAGTAAGAGCTCAGGGGGGAGAAAAGCACTTCTGGAGATAGATAAGTAGCCTCCCCCCGGTCAGTGTTAAGTGCAGGCTCGACCTGCACCTGGTCTGGGAGGCACACAGGGTTTACGGGAGGACAAGCAATTGTAGCCTTCACCTCAGGTTTACTCGTGTCCCACTTTTGGAATGTTGCAGAACCTCCCAAGTGCGAATATGAAAAGAACAAGTGATTTATTATATTTCATTACAAATGCTCACAAGCTTCCCACAGCCGTATAACCAAGTTGTAAGACTGCTAGCCTACCATTAATTTTCTGGGAATATACACTAATACGTAGGAGCCAATACAGCAAAAAATAAATTACCCTCACAGTGTTGTCTGTATATTCTGTGTACGGTGGTGTTGTGCTCCTAATATCAGTCTGCTTTCTGTACCAGTCACAAAAACAAATTCCTCATAGTTGCATAACTAAGTTGTATAACTGCTTGGCAATAAGTCTGATTTCTGAATCTAAAGGAGTATCCTTATATCTCCCTGATACATAATAATGCTACATTGAATTTTTATGTGTATTCACTGTGAATAATAAACCTAAAATTCTACATGAGGTGAAACGTAATGACTAAATATTTGTATATGATGTTACATATATGTGTACATACTATGTACTGATTTGTACACAAATGAGGGACCAACCACAAAGACCCAGAAAAGGAGTAAAAAAAAAAACAAGGAAAAAAAGGGCAGGCAAATACTGGACACCAACTGCAACAATCACTAAGAGCAACTACACAAGCAATATAAAGAAATTAGAGATGCATATTTTAAAAAATCCATATATCTTAAACCTGCCATAGTGTTCACAGATTTACCTTTATTCAAGACATTTCTATGGGTAGACAAAGAAACAGTCAAAGATCTATGGGTTTATTTTTTAATAATTTTATTCTGGTAAAAAAGCACATTTCTTATCCTTGTTTTGTACAGCAGACTGTAGAGTGCAAAAATGCATCAGTATAATCTGATGCATATCTACATAATTCACAGTAGGCGCCATTAGTCTCAATGTAATTTGAGCTTCTCTCTAATGTAAAGGGGTATTGCACATAGGGACATTTCAAGGCCTACAGGGATGTATAAAAATACTTTCAATAATCTGCTGACTGCGTTACTTAGTTGAACAACTTTCAAAGTATGGCAGGTTTGACTGGATATATAACACTGATGATGTGGTAATACTGACACAATATTTATAATCCTAAAGTCCAACTAAAAACAAAGATAATAAAGAAGTTTAAAGGGAAAAACTGTGCTGGCAGTTGCCCAACAGCTGTTTGGCATTTAGAAATAATACGAAGACAGTCTGGACAACACTGTGGACAGAGGATAACGTTGTCACCTCACAGCAAGAAGGTCCATGGTTTGAATCCTGGTGAGAGCAAGGGTCTTTCTGTGTGGAATTTGCATGTTCTCCCAATTGTGTGCCTTGGTGTTCTCCAGGTACTTATTTACTCACACAGTCCATAAACATGCATGTTAAGGTTGATACAAGACTCTAAATTGCCCCTTTGTGTGAGTTTGAGAGAGAATGGTGTGTATGTGTGTGCCCAGACTAGTGACCTATCCAGGCTGTATTTCTGGCCTTTGCGAGGAGGTAGGCACCAGCAGACCCCCAGGGACAAGCCATGACTGGTGACAATCTACGTATATCTTCATGTGGCAAGTAAGTCAGAATAAAACCTTTTAGCCGTATTGTATTAGTGTGCTCTCAAGTTAAATCAACAAGCCCTACCGTAATTAGCTGGAAACAATGTCCTTCTCCAACGGATGTTAAAAGGCAAACCCTCTGAATGCCACTAGAGGGTGCTGTGTTCTTAGAAAAGAGGAGAAAGGAGAAAGTTCCTCTTAACATAAGGGAAGTGAAACTCAACTTGACCTTCTTGTTCTCCTGGACTATGTTCTACCCTGTTGTCACACCTGTGTTCATTCATGTGTGTCAGTGTCTTGTGTTGACCCAGCTTAGTGTGTAGGAGCTATGAGCATGTTCAGCTCTCTGTTTCAGGACGCTCTGACCCTCGCCTGCAGAGCTATGGACCAGCTTGAATCCAGATGCTTGAAGACCCTGAAGGACACTGAACCAATAGCGGAGCACTTCCTCATTGGTTCCGCCCACTTCAAACCCCGCCCACTGCAGGTGCACTGTGGCGACCAGATGATGGACGCTCTGCAGAGTCCCTGACTCGATCCAGTTCTGGAAAACTCGCCACTCAGCACTGAGCAGGTCAGCATACAGAAAGTGAACCTGGTGAGAGAAAACACGATATGTGGTTGGATGGATGGATGGATGGATGGATGGATGGATGGATGGATGGATGGATGGATGGATGGATGTAGGGAGGTATAAATGTATTTATGTAAGTGGTACAGGTAGGTACGGGTGTATATACAGTTATATAGAGAGAGAGACAGACAGATAGACAGATGTATGTAAATTATGTAGATACATTCTTAACTCTTTTAAGAAAACGTAAAAAAATAAATCAATAAACACAGCATTGTTAAAAGCTGTGGTGAGAGATCTTGATCCAGCTGATGTAAAGCAGCAAAGAGCAGTGGGTGAGATACACTTGAACTAGTCATTCTGTGCACTGGGTGAACGTCAAACACCTTCTCCTGGTGCTCACCTGAGTGTTTGACTAAAGAAAGTTATGAGAACTCTTCATTATAGCATTGACTGGAACATGCTCAACTGTTGGGACGTAGTTCCCTCTTGTGGCTGCAGCATGTAACTGGGCCAGAGTATGATTCACTCACTTAAATTGTTGCCATGGCAGCCGGGGATGGCGCAGAGCCCTGTTGCTATGGGAACGTACAAGTAAGAGAGCTTTCTGGGTATGTTGGGTCGAAAAGACTCTAAGGTATGTTTGTTTGGCACTGTTTCTCCAAATGTCTGTATGTCTATGTGTGTGTGCATGTGTGCGCGTGTGCGTGTGTGTCTATCTGTGTGTCTTACTGTGCGGTGTCCCAGAGCTGCCATGATGTCTGCCAGTGTTTGAGAAACACTACCCAGGTTGCCTCTCGTCTTCTTGTGCCTGCGCTTCCTCGGCGCTCGCCACTCCAGCCACATCTTGTGCTGCCTGACCACTCCTCCATTGCCATGGTTACTGGCCAAACTGTTGCCAAGGTGACCGCCAGATGCATCGGAGTTGCTGGGATCAAAACTGTGGACTTCACATCCCAGCATTGACACAGTCTTTAGAAACTCTGTGTCTCCCTGATCCATACTAGAGAGACAAAGGCACACAGACAGACAGAGAGAGAGAGAGAGAGAGAGAGAGAGAGAGAGAGAGACGCAGGAGAGCACGGAGGTGGTTTGAAGATTATTGCATGCATGATTAAATATGCATTGCATTGTTTATTCCAACTCCGCCAGTGACATGAATGCATAAACATTGCAGCGCATGCACTGAAAAATGCACATAATATACAAACTGATGGGCGCACCTAAAGGAGTATGCAACACACGGTCTATCTGCAGCTGGAAGGAGCCAGTACTCGGCACACAGCAGCCAGCGGGGTGATTCTGCAGGGCGCTGCGATGCTGGAGCCTGGCCCGGAGACAAAACCCTGGAGCAGTTAAGCTGGAGACGGACAAGAGAGGAGAACTTGCATGAGATGGGTTTGCGTAAAAAGTCTGAGAGCACTCCTACACAGCATTAGCATGAGAGGAGAGGAAGTTAAAGAGGAAGTTGGGTGAAAGCTTCTCTTGTGAAGTGTTTGAGAATGTTTCCCACAGTGGCTGATGTCTTCGAGTAGCTTCCAACTAATGTAATTTATTACTTTGTGAAAGTGTCTCTCAAAAGGTGAGATTCAGACGCTGGAACATATTCGAGGGCATAATGTGTTCTATTGCCCATATCACAAAGAGTCTGAACAAATTTCAGCTCCTCTTTTACCCGTAAAAGGCATTGTGCTTGTGTAACGATAATAATCCAAAAGATGGCGCTCTGCAGTACATTTACATTTAGTCATGTGGCCGTAGCGTGACAATAATTACTGCTCTACATTCTTCACGCTGCCAAGGGATGACAGGGCAGGAGTGTAAGCACTAGTACAAGAGCAGGATGTGAGGACTCGTTAAGAGGAAACAGTGGACAGATAAGTGTAGGGAGAATGAGGTGAGCATTAGGAGGCGATGCTCTTAGAGGAGCTGAGTCTTTAAGAGCTTCTCGACGATGGGGAGGGAGGCCTCCGCCACGGCGGTGCGCAGTAGCTCGCTCCACCACCGAGGGACTACAAATGAGAGCAGCCTGAGATTGTCGCGCCGGTGCAGTGGTGGCACCAGACGACGCTCGTCTGATGAATGCAGCAGACCGTGGGTAATGTATGCCCCGACAAGAGCGTTTAAGTAAGTAGGAGCAGACCCGGCAACCGCTCTGGGGGCGCGCGTAAACGGCTTGAACTTGATGTCAGCCGCATCAGGCAGCCGGCGGAGCTGGATGGGCTGGAGGGGTGAGGCGTGTGCCGCGTATGTGATCGTCTCGATGTTTCAGTTGTACCTAATGAAAAATTCTTTATTCATGAGCTTAAACCTAAAGTTTCACTTTTTTTTCTCAGAACTAAGATCGCTGCTGAACAGATACTGAAAATCGTGAGATTTTTAATACCATCCATGAATGTGCTTTTTGTATATTTGAATGCTAATACATTTGCTTAATCTTTTTATCTATTCATTTCATCTCTAGCGGATTCACAAGTCTGTATGTTGTATGTTCTCAACTTCCAATTCAACTGAGAGCCAGCTAGCCTCCCTGCTGTTTTCTCACAATCCCACATTTCTTCACATCATTAAATTGCATCTTTTGTTGATGTTTTGGTTGAGAGACCCCTAGTGGTAGAAATGACTTCCTGTGTCCTTCACTTGAGACACTTTGAGCCCTCTTCATTTGCATAATAAGCAAAAAAAAAGTCAACACAATATACTTTTATCATTTCCCTCCTGCTTCCCCAGCTCTCGCTCTTACGTAAGTCATAATTCTTGTATGGGAATTTCGAGTCTGGAACTGAGAGTCCTCGCTAGCTCCAGATTTTTCAGCATCCTGCTGCCAGAATACTGACAGTACCTGACTGATCATATTACTGCTGTGTTAACCCCCCACACTGGAAGTCTGCAGTGTGTAGAAGTGAAGCAGCTGAGAAAGAGAAGTTTTTATAGATTACTCTTCAGGCAAAAAGATTTCACTCTTGGCTACAGTATCTCCTGAAAGTGCAGCTCGGGACCTCCAGGACCCAGAATATTAGAGCAGTTTCCCAACAGAGATGTGAGGGGTCACATAATGATCACTAATTCAGAAAAGAAGAGGAAAATAAATTTCTGCTGCCAAAAATCACACTCACTTAATGCCGTCCATAGGAGACACTGTTTCCTTCCTGATTTTCCTTGAGGGAACCTCCCTAAAGGTCCAATAAAGTCTATCTGTCTGTCTAGAGGGCCACAAGTCAACGACACGCAGAAAGGCCTTCGGTCTAAGAAGGATGTGAACCCAGGGCTTTCTTGCTGTGAGAGGACAGCGCTACCATTCATTCAACGTGTAGCACCATGGGGAGGGAGCATTAAAGACAATGCTTCCAAGTCTTCAAGGCTGTGAACCCGTGCATTAGAATAGAACACATTAGAATATGTGACTATGCAATATAGTATCACTGATTCCTTTGTAACATATCGTTTTAATACATCTAAAAGTTTTAATGTGTTTTTTTTTCCCACAGTTTTCAGTATGTGTGTCAGAATTAGAATCAGAATACTTTGATCCCCAGAGGACAATGTTGCTGTTGTTGTAGTTGCTAAATATGTAATGAAATAGAAAAGAGCAGGAAAAATACAGTGTTTCAAAAACATAAATATACAGGAATATGAGTATATAACTTAAATATGTACATAAAATGTAATGTATGAGTAATAACAGAAATGTGCAAAATGAAAAAATAAATATAAATACGCACAGATATGCACCGTATTGTTGTTTTGCACTCTGTAGTAAAAACCAGGTTGTACTAGTTTTACAGTTAAATGTGTAATATAAGTAAATACAAACTGGAGATGTTCCTCATGTGTGAGTTTATGATTCAGGCATTTCACACAGTGTCACACTTTTCACACCTTCTCAAACACTGTGATTTGATGAGATAGTTGTTTTTCCTCTGGAGGTAAGATGTTTTTTGTCTGACTGCACATGAGTAAGTGACGACGCGGCGTCTACCTGTGGCCTCGTGACATACGTGACGATACGATCCAGCTCTGCAGCGAATGATGGGATGTCTGCAGCCCACGGCTGTACCTCCAAGGACCTGGGTCCAATCTGCAAACACGCACACATATGAAACATATCGATATATTGATATTGCGGTGCAAGGAATAGCAATGGATTCATGGGTGTTTGCTGGGGGGAGCTGAATAATGCATGGGAATGACAGCAGAGTGTGGGAGTGTGCATCCCCCCCGCCCCAGGTAGGAGTGATGAGGAGGCAGGTCACGGGCTTTGACCTCGGCCCTGATTTGCCTAAGGCACTGTAACATACAAACACACCAACACTCCAGCAACTACCCCCCTCCACACACACACGCACACCACCACCACCATCACCATCCAACTCAGAGTGAACCCTGTGGTCACCATGGCAACCTCGAATGGAGAGGGGGGGGGTTGATGATTCACAAGAATGAGTCAGAGAGTTTAGCCTTGGGCAGAGAAAGAGACAGTGAGAAAAAAAAAGAATGAAAGAGCAAGGATGGGGGGGTGAGATGAAGGATAAAGAGGGGACAGATGCACTCTTGCACAAACACAGGTGAGCATTCAAGCAACTGAAGAGCAGTCGGGGTGGTGGTGGGGCGGGGGAGAGAGACAACAGCTGTCACACCCCACTCTGATCTGGGGTCAGTGCTGTGTCCTGCCCCTCACCTGTCCCATCATGTCTGTAGTAATTCACAGAGCTGAACCAGCATAGTGAAGACGCTGGATGAAGGAATGGAGCAGAATGGCTTCATAACCTGAATATGCACCCATGTATCAGAAAACATGTACTGAAACTCAAGACTAAAAAGTGGCACTCTTCCTAACAAGTGTTTTGAAATGACACACCTAACAATTACTACTCTTTCCAGGGCAGCAGAATGGCTTTGTTGCATGAACATAAAGTACAAACAGCAAAATGCATCTTTGTGTGAGGAAATTGTTAATAATCAATGGAAGTGAAGATTATGAATGGTTATTCTCAAAAAACAGAGACATGGGGAAAGCTTATAATAATAATAATAACTTAATACATTTTGTCGTGTCGTTTCCGTCATGCCCCTTTGAGGCCTCCGTAGAATTCAATGTTGAAAACATTAATAGCTTTTTTTTTTTACTTTTTAATTTTCATACAGCGATTAAGTTTCCAATTTACCTGCCGTGTGTGCAACTCGTTCTCATCCTCGAAAGTCCGCTCCTCCTCCCTCCTCCTCCCCTGAGCTTCAGCCTCCTCTTCCTCCTCCTCTTCCTCCTCCTCCTCCTCCAGAGCCGGTCTCCGGTGTGACCTCCGGTCCGGTTCGATGCTGATGACCGAGAAGGCGATGGCAGCCTCCTGCTCCGCCGCCGCCGCCCCCAGCGCCGTGTCCCGGGGAAGCAGCAGCTGCAGCCCCAGGAGGACCGGGGGGACGACCAGGAGCAAAGCCGCCGAGCGGGCGTGGAGACCCCCGTGGCCCCAGCACCGAGCACAGGTCCGCATTGCTCCTCCTGCTCCTCCTGCTCCGCGCCGGCACCGGGGCACCGCTCCGGCGCTGTGGCCGGGAATCAACTCCTGCCTCTGGAGGGCAGCGAGGAAAGTCCCAGCTGAGACCTCCCCTCCCCCCCATCCTCCTCCTCCTCCTCCTCCTCCTGACCTCCTCCTTTCTTCTTCTTTCTTTCTTCTTCCTCTCTTGTCTCAGGGGAAAGTTGTGATGACGAAGCACATTCCTTGGTTAACAGTGGCGCTTTATTTAGCCCACTACTAACCCACGGTGGACAATTAAAAAAAGTACAGATTGAACATTGTTTATGTCTGAACTACGTACTCCAAATAGGCAGACTGATTATACAATAATGTGAAGTGGTGAGTTTTTAACAGCCTCATGATGATGCTGAGGATGGCAATTTGCATCTGTGCAGTGATAACCAACAAATAAAAAAAACAAAGCTAAACTAGAACAAGTGATTGAGTGTTGTCTGTATATGAACTATATAACCCAAATAGGGTACAAACATAAAGTTAAGTAGTTAATTGCCATGGTAATGTAATGAGAATACAGTTAAATCAATGAGGCTTAAAATGACAGCTGATTTTCTCCTCTGTTAGCACATACAGTGACAATGGTGGTGGCTTATTTAGCCCACAGCTAACTCATTGACAATTAGAAACATAATTTAAACTAAAAATGAGGTATAGAAACCAAATAGGCCGAAAACATAATTACCACATTTATCACAAGCGTATACAGTTAAGTTAATTATGGTAAAGATGATGGGTAATTCATTTTCATGCTAGTTTTTGTCAGTACAAACTTTCACCTATCACCAGCATGAGCGTTTAATGTACCAAACATTTGTCATTATTGTAATAATTAAATTAGCCATTTAATGCAGTGACATTTCTCAGCTTGCACTGGGTTAACGAAGCAGACATGGGCTCAGGCACCGCCTGCAGCCTGTAGCCTTATATAGCTAATAAGCCTACTGACTGAAGCCTTACCTGGTTTACCTGTGTGCCTAGGTCAGAAAACCATTTTTATTTCTACTTACACGACACACATGATGAAAATATGATTTATTCTTTGGACCTGAACATGTTCTAAAATTATCCAAATTAGCTCCCTCCTGATCGGCCACATTAAAAGCTCCTCTTGCATGTTTAATGGGTCAATAATGAAAATGGTATGTATCTAAAATTGGCCAGTGAACATTTGAACTTGAAATACATTTTGATTAAAGGGGGATGGTGTTTACTTTCTGAGACCGTGGGTTTTGTCTGTATTTGAATTTAGCACAGAAAATCATTTCTATTTAAATGAACTGCATTTACTTTGCATTAATATGGTACAAAGGGAAAGGTGTTGCTCGGCGCTCTCTTTGCTTCAGTCATGTAGTGTTGTTGACAGTGCACGTCCCCTTCCACCATACAGTGGAATGTCACAGCAAACACATCTCCTCCGGCCATGTCTGAGTCTATTTAGTCAGCCTGTTGACAAACTGTACACAATATGCAGCCAGTAAACTCTCCCCATCTGCTTTCTCTCTCACTCTCGCTGCCTGTCTGGCACGCACACACATTCACACAAGCTGCAGATGTACAATATTTGCTCTATTATAGCAAGTTTCCCTGCGAGGACTTGAAATGAGAGTGGGGTCCCTTCCTGTCAGCTCTGTGGTACCACCAGCCTTCACACGGCACTTCAATATATTTCCTTATTTGGAAGAGGTGCTCTGAAAGCGTACATTTTTGTGCATTTTGTTTCAGTGGCTTTAAACCCTCTCTGACACTCTTTTCTGATTTCCTCAGTCTGGTTTCTTTCTTTCCCCTCCAACACATCCTCCCCTCCCCTCTCCTCTCCTCCCCTCCCTACCATCCATTCCTCTCCTCCCCTCCCTTTCACTCCCTGTCGAATTGTGTCCTTGACTGAACTCTCTCGCTCATAGTCCCAGACAGCCTGGGCAAAGCCCAATACTCACTGAGGCTCTAAAACACACACACACACAGTGAAACACACGCACACACACACACACACACACTCATATACATAAGCTGTGCTCACACCTCCTTAAAGAAGCAGCATGCCAAAGACAAGTTTACCAATGGCAAGAACAGAATGTGTATTTAAATATTTTGCACCTCAGATACATACATGATATGTAACAGACAGATATACAATTTTTTTCATCACAAAAACCACCAAACAACACAAGACCACAGAAAAAAGAAGGGAGAGAGTGAAAGAAAGAATGAGGCCCCGCCAAGACTTTGGTGTCTGGGGAGCTTCACTCCTTTTGACCCCACAGGCACGCACACACTCTCACACACTCACGCACACGCGCGCGCACACACACACACACACACACACACATTCATACACACACACAGAACTGCACACATACACACAAATACATGCATTTCTGCAGTCACGCAAACACACCCTTCTCTGGCTCACAATTGCGCACAGAAAACAAGAGTCTCTTTGGGGCCGTTGTGTGATTTCAATGTCTCTTTCCCTTGTAGTTAAAACAGCAAAACACAGGATGTTGGGTCTCCATGCTGCAATCCTCACCCCCCCAGTGCAGAGAAACCATGGCAGAGCGCTGAGGAGGGCATGTTGATGGCGGACCTTCAGAGTGAAGAGGGGGGCCCCTGGCTTGGAGCTGGAGTCGTATGTACAGATGCTGGTATTTCAAGAGCAGAAACTGGTTTAGTCCACTTTTCTCTTATGGTACACAACACAAGGAGTGCACAGAGCGGGACATTTGCTAGGCTCATGGTATTTAAAAAGTTGATTTGGGCTCAGATGCGTTTCAGGTTCGGGCACAAGACAGAAATGCAGGTACAGTGTGGGTCAAGTGCAGACCACAGTTGCTGGTTTAGCAGAGGAGGGCAGGTTGAGAGAGAAAAAGAGGAACAAACACAGAAAAAGAGAGAGAGAGAGGTGTGATCCTAGCTTATCTATATTGCAGATGTACAGAACAGGACCACATAGATTTGGTGAGATACAAACTTCTCGGAAACGGAACCAGAAGTCACAGCGGGACTCAAAGAGGTGAAGAAATAGGTTTGTCTCTGTCCGTCAGCGTCTGGCATTCATCTGTCAGCCCCTCTTGGCCAGTCCCTCATTCCAGCATAGAATGTGGGGTGGGTGTACACATGTATGGTTTTATGTGTTCATGTTTAGGTAGTGAATTCATCTGCATGCGTGTCTGTGTGTGTGTGTGTGTGCGTGTGTGTGTGTGCGTGTGTGTGTCTGTGTGCATGTGTGTGTATTAATGTGTGTGCATGCTTGGGCGTTTATGTTGCGGTTGATCTTGATTGTCAGTGCTGGAGAATTAAAGCTTTACTGTCCAAAGCTGGCAGCTAAATTCTCACCCATCATTTCACAGTCTCTCACAAAGAAGTCTCCATACCAAAAAAAGAAAAAAAATGTTTGCAAATCTGTAAAAGCTTGGATTGAATGCACCTGAAAGAAAAAACAGACAGAGAAGAGAGTGAGAGGTGAATTGGAAAATGTTAATGTGATACTATGATAAAATAAAAGGCAAATTGAACTGATTGAATGAACCAAACCTTGAGACTCTTTATAAACAGTTTAGAGAAAGACATTTTGCAGTCACTTGATTTGATGCTAAAATTAATATGATAGTGATGCTATGTGGTGTCAGTGCTGCTGTACTACAGTACATTGATTTACCCATTTGTATTTCTGCTTTAAAACTTGATGTTTTGAGACACTTGCTGCCAGAGCTCACATTCCAATCCGCCCATAAATTCCCTTAAATTAGCAAGTCAAACAAACAAGGATATATAATAATATTACACCAATAGAATAGTTATTCAACCAGTCCTTCCCTGACCAATTAGATATGACACAAATAAACCACTCTAAATGCCCATATCAATGTTTTATTTAATAATAACCACTAACAGTGCTTCACTGTCCAATTAAACTCCAAGTACTAAACAGTTTTACACATTGGTTTATCTATTTATACATTCATTCTTTCATGTCTGTCTTTTTTTTCCTTCATCGCCCATTTTAAAATATCAATTAATTAGCTGCTTCCACAAACACAAAGCCTGATCATCCCAGTGGTGCTCCTCACTGTTCTTGCATGAGCGTGGAATAAACTCACCTGCTGTTACAGGCTGGTGACGCTGAAGCTGTCATCGTTGGCTGGGTCCAGGAGCTGGCACAGCACCCCGCCCCCCTGAGCCGCCTGGGAGGGGTAGCGGTGTCCCATGCCCTGGTAGGACTGGTGGGACAAAGAGAAGCCACTAGTGTCCTCCTGATGGGGCGAGGAGTCCAGGGGAGGTTTGGGGTATGGAGAGTGGGGCAGGGGGCCCTGGCGGTGGCCTGTGCTCATAGCGTGGGAGGCCAGATCCCGCTTGTGGGGGGGCACAGTCGAAGGAGGGCTGCAATCCTCATAAAGCACAGGTGTTGAGTGGGAGTGGAGGCTGGGGCTCGGGTTGGAGTGCGTATGGGAGGGGAGGTGAGAGTTGGGGTTGGTGTGGTGCGGCTGATTGTTGGTGTGTGGGTTGGAGTGGGAGAGGGGGTTGCTCTGGAGGTGTGAGGTGGGATGGGTGTTGGTGTGCGAGCTCAGATTTGCGTGGGACTGCGTACTGTGATGGTGTGTGTCTAGGGGACTCGGGTTCATGTGCGTGTGTGTGTTGGCATTTGGGCCGGTGAGCGGACTGGCGTGTGTGTTTGCGTGAGGGCTCGTGTGTGGGTTGCTGTGTGTGTGCACGGCTGTGTTTGTGTGCGCGCTGTGTGAGTGTGGGCTGGGGCTGCTGCTGTGTGACGTCTGTCCGTACCAGTAAGGGGAGCTGCAGTAGCTGGGGGAGTCATACTGTGAGAACTGTGGGTCTTTTGGAGGCGGGCGGTGTGAGGGACTCAGTGCAGTGCCACAGTGGGGCGTGACCCGGGGTGAGGGAGAGCAGGAGGGGGAGAAGGTCCTGGTGGGTACGGGGTGGTAAGCCTGGGGCGGAGGGGGGGTGGGTTTAGGAGGATAAGGGGGAGATGAGACACTGGGTGAGAGGGAAGAGGAAGACTCCCCAGGGTACAAGGCTGGGTAGCGCTCCTCGGAGGAGGGTGTGGAGGGGTGGGCAGAGTAGGGGGAAGGGTACTCACAGGGGTCCTGGAGGTAGCTGGACGGTGGTGCAGGATTGGGAGTGGCCAGGGGAGAGAGGCTACTACTGTCTCCACTGTAATAGTCCAGCCCCTCCTGGAACAGCCCAGACCCCTCCGGACCTCCTGCAGTCACTGCCCCTCCCGCTCCAGACACAGAGGCAGCCTTGCCTCTGCCTTTGGCCCCCGAGGGCCGATCCCTCTGACACGGAGACAGACCCCCTCTGCCTCCTCTAGAGCCTCTGCCCCGTCCTCCAACCCCTCCCCGCTTAGGTCCAGGAGTAGGTGTTGGGGAGGGGCTGGACGGAGAATCGGAGTGTAAAGCAGAACCCCCTTCTTTTTCTAATTGTGGTTCAGTCCGTTTCCTGCGGCCTCGGCCAGGTTTGCTGGTTCCACCCCCCTGGAAGAGGACATTTTGGCTCCAGTTGTACGAGGGCCCTGAGGCGCTCTCATGCCAGTCCATCATCAACTTTTCCAGGCTGGACAGACTGGACTGACCACCCTCTGCACTGACAGACGCTGTCTCACTCTGTTTGTATGTGCCACCTGCAGAGCTTGGTCCACTGCCAGTGGCTGCACAGCCGAGATGTGAGGAGTCAGAGGAGGACTCTGATAGACTTTCGGGAAAAGGTTGTCGTTTGGCCTTCTGGGGGGTGTAGTTAGAGATATCCAAGATGTCTTTGGACTCGTTGGAGCCATATTCACTGTAACCATGATATTGATGCCCAAAGCTGTCTGTAGGCCAGCCACCAAAGCCTTGTCTAGAAGAAGAAAACACAAACATAGCAGTGCGCATTATAAAACGTTAAAAAGGCATTTGAGCGACGTGTGTGTGTCAAATACTTCAATACAATTTCTTTGGCCTTTGGTGTTTTTTTCTAAGCAGGATGAATGCTGTGCACGTTTTAGCCCTGAGTTAACGAATGTCAGGTATTGACTGTTAATTAGCAGATGGTGGACATGGCAAAACTAAAAATGATGTGCTGAGGTGAAGCATTTATATAATTCTGCTCCCACGGTGGTCAGACTTTTATCAGTGTGTACTTCTCTTTTTAGTTACATTTAATCACCTATTCACAACAGAACACCCCATACAAGTCAATCTTTGCATAAAAGAGAGGTATCAGAGACATCTTGAATTCACTGTACTATTTTCAGCCACAAGTTAGTTACCTGTAGCTCCACTGACTGGAGCTGTACTGCTTAAAACCCTCTGGAGAGGAGGACGAGCTGAAGGGGCTACTTTTGGCCACAGACATGAACCCCCCTGGTGATGTAGGTCCTGTCGACTCGCCCCGAAGCAGGGACGAGTGACCCGCTGGGTATCCGCCATAGCCGCGCTTGACTGCTGCCTGGTAGTTGGAGTAACCCATCTGACCCAGGGCGTTGGCCTTTGATCCATATGCAAAGCTGCAGTCTGAGGATCTCTGGGGCACAGCAGGAGAAGAGGAGGAGTAACCAGAGGAGTAGTGGCCATAGGAGGCAGGGTGGGGAGAGCTTGGAGAGTGTGAGAGAGTTGGAGGAGTGGATTTGGGATAGGTCGAAGTTGTGGGTGATGTTTGGGCCAAGCTGCCGTAGCTGTAAGGAGGTCTGGCAGGAGAGCAGTGTGTCTGAGCTGAGGCCTCCCCAGAGCCTGCTCCCTTGGTGCTCCACTTGGGGAACGCCGGGGACCAGCTGTGACCTGTGGCTGGACTAGATGGCTCGTAGCCGGGGGTGGACGAAGCTTTGCGTTGGTCAGACTGTGAAGAGGACATGTCCAGCAAGTCTGAGGAATCGTCCGAGTCAAGGAGTGAGCGGAAATACCCAGCGAACAGGCCTTGTGAGTCCTCCCCACCTGGACCCACCACCCTGCTTCCCCCCGGACTGCTGTAGGCGCTTCCCCTTCCGACCTCACAGGAGGCGAAGGCACCTCGGGGAGATCCACAGAGCTGATACCCGCCTAAACCTCTCTCTTTGTCCATGCACCCCTCCTCGCCCCAGCCACCTGCCCCATTGGGCCAGTCCTGTCCCATGGACACTTCCCCTTTCAATGCTCCATTTTTTCTCATACGTCTCCTCTTGACTACTTTCTCCCCCCCAGGCTCAGTTCCTACCACACCCCCTCCCCTGCCAACCCCACCCACACCCTTCCCCCTTTTCCTGGGTAATCCATGCTCAGTCAGGGGGCCGGGTTTCCGCTTCTTGCCAATGGATTCAAAGAAGTCACTGAAGGTGCTCTTATTGCGCTCACTGCCACCGACCCCCCCTGCTGCACCTCCTCCCCTTCCCCCTCCCCCTCCCCTGCCACCTCGGGGCCGTCTGAACCCAGTGAGGCGGTGGAGCAGGGTGGATATTCCAGGGTTTTCCAGGGGGGTATGAAAGCTTTCTGGCTCACTGGGTGTCCAGCAGCGAGGGGGGGAGCTGCGGCCGGTTGCAGGGGGCTGGCGGTTTAAAAAAGCCAGCTTGGACAGAACATCACCATATTCTGTTTTCACGTCATTAGTGTCATTAACATAGGAAGGATAAGGGCAAGGGAGCTTAGTCCGACGCCGCCTCTGGGGCTTCTTGGGCTGATCTCCATTACCTCCTGCGTTGCTGGCATTCTGCGGCTCCCCCGGTATTCCCGGCAGAGCCTGTTTTGGTGGCCGTCCCCGCCTGCGTTTGAGAATAACAGGGAGTTCTCCGGGAGGGAACATCACCATAACACTCTTTCCATTGTTCTTCATGCGGAGAAGTGCCGTCGGCTCTCTAACCACCTCCGAGCCCTCCAAGCCACCATCGTGGCCTTTCTCCGTCCCTGTGACTGTCTCCAAATTGGAGATCTTGTAGCTCTTCTGCCGGCGGCTAAGGCTGATGGGAATGCGGGCCACCTTCACAACAATCTTCCTCACCTGTAAAGCAGTAACCAGCCAACATACAATTAAACATAAAACATTTCAGTTCATGACATGACATTGCACAAGAGGCGAAAAAATTATGGTGATTATGAATTAACTTACGCCGACAAAACGTCCACGTCTCCGGTTATTGGATGATGTCCCCAACTCTGAAACAGGCTCCTCCTTCACAGTCAGCATAGGGGCGGGGATGGCGGATTGGTTTACAAAAGAGAGATGAGCCCGCTGAGCTGCACACTGAGCTGCCTGACGCTTTTTCATGACACTTTTGGGAGCTGCTCTGTGGACAGACTTTGGTGCAGGCCGAGACCTGGATTTAGGTCCAGGTCTATGCCCAATTCTCGGTCCAGGTTTAGGTGCAGCTTTAGGGACAGGTTTGGGTACAGTTAGGGCAAGAGGAACATCTGCGGGACAGGGGATCGGGGGGAGAACAGCCTCTACAGAGGGCTGCTCCACTTTCTCGCTCACAGCCACTTCCTCTTCTTTAACCTTCCAGATCTTCTCCAACACCTCATCCTCCACACCTCCCTGCTCCCTCCCCACCCTCTTCTCTACGTCCTCTATGCTCCGGCGGAGGCGGGAGGATTTGCGTAGGTGGCATGGGAAGCGGGGACGCCCAGAGCTGCGCAGTGCGTACTTCTTCTCTGCCTCCACGGGAAGAGAGGAGGAGTCACTGGTTGGGTTGGGACCAGCAGGGACTGGACAAAAGGTGGAGGGCATGTCTGTCTCTGCAGTGAGGACAGGGGCTGCCAGCTGATTGGTGGAGGCGGGATGATTGCCGAGCGCCAAGGGCAGGGGTTGAGGTGAGGTTGTGTGTATGGCCTCTGGTGCAAGAGTTCTGGAGCATTCTGATGCTACAGAACCCGTATGTGCATTGATATCCATGTGTCCACAATTGTCCATGACCGTGTGTGATACGGCTTCCGCGTGCACATCCGGGTCTATGTGCGTCTGCATGTTTCTCAGTGCCTCTGCGAAGGTCTGCGTCTCAGTATGTGTGTTGGTCTGCCTCCGCCGGCAGCTGCTGTGCCCCAGCCTTCTCTGCAGGTGGAGACCGTTAGCCAGGGCGGAGGGAGAGGAAGGAGGAAAGTGCTCGGGAGTCAGCAGGACCAGTCCATCGTTAGAGGGATCCTGGGACCCCTCCTGGAGGCCGAGCTCCCGGGTCCAGAGCTCAGGTCCTCCCAGCTCCTCCAGGCCCCCGGCGCACGCTTTCCCTTCAGCCTGAGTTGCACTGCAGCCCACTGGAGCCCCAGTTTGGCTTGAATGTAGGTGATCTGACAGGCCACTCATTCAGTGAACAGTCTCGCTGGTACTGAGAGAGGAAAAAGAGGGTGGTGCTCTCTGCTGTGTGACAGTCAGTGTTTCTCCGCTGAAGCTATCTCTGTCCAACAGCTGGCAAGAAGATTCAAGGACCTACAGAAAGAAATAAAAGCATAACGATCAGCTGCAAGCTACTGTCTGCAAATGTATCAACATCTTGTTGCATTTAACATATTTAATCTGAAGTCTTCTAAATATTTTCATCATCGCAGAGCGACAAACACTACATAAAAATCAGATGTTTGCCGCACAGATGAAATTGCAGTTTTGTGATAGAATTGTCAACATTTTTGGCAATGGGCCATAAACCTAATCCGTAATGCACTCCACTCTATTAACTGTGCCACCCACACAGCAGCAATACAACATTAGATTACATTTACCATTCATATCCTGCTCAATTGGTTGCTTTTACCAAAAGGCTGTGGTGCTGATTCTGATTTCGATTCTGAGTTGAGCCTCACTCTGTCTGCCTGACTGGCTCTGTTCTGCAGGGGATCATTGGGTCATCAATACTGCAGTGGAGAGCTCACATACTTCTCTCTCTCCCCTCTGCTCCTGTCTTTTGCCCATGGTTGCTAGAGTGAGAGAAAGCAGGAGAAAGAGAGCCAGACAGACGGACAGACAGAAGAAGGGACAGAGAGTTCAAGAAGGTGGGAGAAAAAGAAGGGAGCGTAGAGGAGGGTGGAGCAGAGAGAAAAAGAGAATACGAGATTAGTACATGATGTCACAGCGCGCATCAGACCAGACTAGAATCAGTATTTTGGTGAGGGCTGCACCATCTCACACCAGACGCAATTATTTTAGAAGATGACTTGCAGTATAAATTCTGAACTCTATTTGTAGTTTGTATTTCATCGGCAGACTGCAGGTGCACATGTGAGGCAGTGCCACATCCTCCGGTCGGCTGAACGTTCAGCGTCCTCGCTCGGACACATGCCGTCAATCACGACTGCATCACGACAAGACGCGCGCCACATCATCTGAGACAGTGGATTTAAACGTTGCCACAGCCCCGTAAATTTTAATCAACTAGTCACAGTGGCGGTGATCACGCGCTCGCTCTCACACTGTCACACTGCAAACCACATTTCACCAAAACTATTCAAATGCATTACAATGCACTAGACTTGGAGGGTGCAACAAGAATGAGAATGTGTGAATAATCACAGCCACAAGGGGGAAGCAGAGGGGTGATGAATAGAGAGGTGTTAAGAGGATGGAGAGATGAAGGTGACAGAAAGACAGGAGCGATGGAGGGATTAGAGAAGGAGCCAGAGCAGAGGAGGACTGGAAGTGCAGAGAGCCAGAGCAGACGCCAGTCTCACCAGATCTGGACCACACGTGCTGACAGACCCACACGTGACTGCATGCATGCAGACATCCAAACACAAATACGAGCACGCGTGCCACTCCTCCACGCATACATGCGCACGACTGGCTCCAGCGCCGTACCACACTCTCTCCATCCAACACAATCCTGACCATCCTCAAAATCTCCCTGCCTCCCTCTCCAACATATGGCTCTGATTAGGAGGGAGGGAGGGAAGGAAGGAGAGAGAGGGAGAGAGGGAGGGAGAAGGACAGGGAGGGGAGGGGGTGAAAGACACTCCAGTGAGTGTGAGAGAACGGGCGAGAGAAGTATGAGAGAGGGCGAGAGACAGGGGGAAGTACAGGGAGGTGAAAGATGTGATCGAGACAGGTTAGGGATGGCAAGTGGAGGGACAGACAGAGGCAGACAGATTCAAGAGGGAGGGAGAAAAGTTAAAGGAGGTGAGAGGAGGAAGAGAAGGAGGAGGCGTGCAAGAGTTTTTGCTGGAGCAGAGTTTGGGGCTGCACACATGGAGCAGACCAACCTCAATGCTGCTCTGAGGAATGACACAACTGGGACACACACACATGGAGATGAACACACACACACACACGCACACAAAACACATAGTTTCTTTAACCCTCTCACCCACTCCCTCCTGTGCCCAGCACTGTCTCCCTGCCTCTCTCTCCCCCATTTCTCCTCCATTCTCACTTTCTCTCTCCTCTAATTAACAGCATTCATTAATTAAGGCTCCATCTGACCGGCGTGTGAGAGAAGGAGAAGAACACATGCTTTAATTAAACACTGTTGCACATGTGCTTACACATGCATCCGCACACACACATGCACTGCCACACTCAGACACACACACACACACGCAGCGACACATACCAACACACAAAGACACATTCAAATATGCCCCCACAGCTTCATCCACCCACTCACTCACACATCGATTTGCACATAAAGACATACATGTCACGCACACACAGACGCGCACGTTCGCACACACAGTTATGCACGATCATGCACAAAACAAAGACACACATGCAAATATCCCTCTACTGTGCTCGGCGGGGGGCATTCTGACAGGGCTTAGATGCCAGCCAATCAAAAGCTCCCCACCATGATTCATTGTTTAAGCAAATACTCCCGGCATCCATCAGCCGCCATTCCAATATATTCACCATCGTACATAGCGAATGGTGCATTTTGCTGTGAATGGCTCTGGGGCTGTGCATGGCACACTGGTGTAGTATTGTCTCTGAAAACAGCCGCCAGTGTGCACCGCTCTCACATGACGATCTGTTGAATATGTCTCACAAAGAGCGGCGCCCCGAACGCATGATTTTCTTTGGAGGATGTTTGATCTCCTACATTGCCCCCCCCCCCCCTCAGCCCCCTCAGCCCCCACCTCCCCACCCCTGCACATGAAAGTTTTGGGTGCTGCTGTGCGCTCACAGGAATGGCATCACGGAGCGTAGGTGCACACGCGCCAGTGTGAAATTAGGGACGAGAAGCTGTCATTTTCCAGTTTGGGCCGCTGCCCTGTTGTGCATAGTCTGAGAGTGCATGGTAGCTGTACAGCATATCTATTCTCTTCCCATCTATCTCACTGCCACAAAGGCTTGCAGACTCACAGGCCTGCCAGCAGCAACCCTCAATGAGGAACTAGACCCTGCGTATGTGTATGTGTGTGTGTGTTCCTGTGCACGCTTGTGTGTGTGTGTGCGTGTGCGTGTGTGTGTGTCTGTCAGTGTGCATGCGTATGAGTGTGTCTTCCTGGGTGTGTTAAAAAAGCACTCACTGAGCTCCAACGGGTGTGCAGTTGTTGCTAAGAGACAGGCAGCAGCACCGAAACAGCATGGGGGGGGGGGGGTGTAAGGGAGGGGGACATGGAGGGGAGAGAGAAAGGGAGAGAGAGAGGTAGTGAGACAGAGGTGGAGGGGGGAGGAGGAGAGGGGGGCTCCACAGAGAGGTTTAGACAGATAAGAAGAAGGGGGGATAAAACAGAGGAGGACGGGGGGGGGGGGGATGGGGAGAGGGTTGTGCGAGGCCAGGTGGGGGGTGGGAGGTGGGAGGTGGGGGTCCGCAGAGGCAAGAGTGCAGGAACTCAGTTGTCATCAAGCCTCTGGTCCCTCCTCGCCACCTCACCCCCGGTGCAACCCCGGCTCAGAGCTCCGGTGGACTCAAACCTGCATGCAACACACGACAACACTCGACTCCACAAAAACAACATCATCCATCACTAGAGACACACACAAAAACAAGATGCAAAAGACAATCAACAAAACTGTTAGACATCTCCATGACTAACTGTTCTCAAGTCATCCCCGAGGTCTTCCCAGCGTGTACTCCGAGATGAACGTGCATCTGACTTTGTCAATGACACATCGCGCATTCCGGAAAATTAGACTTTAAAGCTGCCAGTGAACTGTAAATCAATCAATCAAATCAAACACTTGAGCCTGAATCACAGGCCTACCAGTGTGAGTTTGAAAAAAAAGTAGACAGAAATGTATTTCTAATGCATATTGATGTGATCTTACAGCAGCTGGGGGATAAAAGAAACAAACTTTATTCAACTTCGGCAGCAACGGCAGAGCTCGAGAGCCTTCATTTAACATGAGCACAACAGAGCCCAGAGAGCATCTCTCGCTGATAGGCGGACATGTTGGATTTAAAGGCTATATTTTTATTCTCACTTTGGGAGAAAAGTTTTCAATATTTACTCAATAGTCTGCAAACTTTTAAGGTATAAGGTCTGGCTTTGACTGCAGTGCATTGTAGCCCAACAGGCAGGAACACAGAACAGCTTAAAGTCAAACCCTTCCAATCAACAGATCTGGGGTTTTTAGAGCTTGAGGTGTGTGTATGTGTGTGTGTGTGTGCGTGTGCACCAAATGGTACGAGGAATGTTACCCGTGCATATTGTACTACAGAGGCTGACGTGCTTGCACACATATTAGCAGCAACAGCCCTCAAAAACAGATCTGAACTCTGGGCTTTTGCGTGCTGCGGCTCAACACACACACACGCACACACACACGCACGCACACACACACACGCATGTCTGTCAAACGGAGACAGCCCGACTGACACACTTACACACAGACGCTCACCTTACCTCCCACTCACGCTCTCCTTCACACTGACCTCTCCTCTCTCTCTCACCCACACACATCCCACCCGTCCTGCACCCCCTCCCTCCAAGAAAGAAAAAAAAGCCCCAGCACCTCCCCAGCTGCAGGAAATTCCTAATGATCTCCATCATCAGTGTGCGTGCTGCATCTCCTGCCAAGAGCTGGCGCGTGCACGTGCGCGCGCACGACAAAACACGCGCACGCAAAGTGTATAAATGAACAGAGAGAAACACATAAACCATA